>JAYMTA010006400.1:0-10449 GCA_036897625.1 Pelargonium cotyledonis
TGGCGACAAGGTGACATGGCGTGGTGACGTGGCCTATGATTACCGGCAATAGTAGGTAAATTGGGTGTAGAAATAAAAAATTTGCAGTCCAAGGCTCAAAACAACGAAGTTTTGAGGGCATGAGGTAACATAGAAAAAAGAGTCAGTTCAAGAGATCTGGAAATATATAACCCATAAAATTATTATTTTCATTAAATATGTCTTGGTCCATTGGAAGAATCGTCAAACTTAATTTAATCGTAAGATTCATGGTTCAAACTTTACTTTTACTATTTTGTTGTCATTTGAACTATTTTGTGCCCTCTTTTGAACAAATTTATGGCCCCACCATTGTCTCTAATGTTTGATCCAATGCCTATGAATACACTCCAACTCGAACTCCAGGTAACCCTTTATTAATACACATCATGACTACAAACTTCAAATGACCCTTCACTGAGCTTTGACATGCTTAAGAATATACTCTAACTTGAATAATATGTCAACTTTCACCTTTCAAAGAGATGGATCACTGTTTTAAGACTGATAGGTGAAAGAAAAAATTATTTAGCAATAAAGTCATTTTGATATCAACTTCAATTAATTACGTAAAACTAGACCAACAGAATATGAGAAAAAAGAATTGCAAAAAAAAAAAAAAATTGTTAGACATTTTTTATTAAAATAATTGTCATTTAAATATATAAAATTGATATTTTTAGTATATATGTTGTTTATTCTTATAAAAAATTGACATTTGCACAATAAAAAGTTGATTGTTTGAAGTAAATACGTGTTCAATAATAATGAAATTATTTTTTGTTTAATAAAAATGCATAAGAGCGAAATCTTGAGTGTACCTTCAACAAATATTAATATTAATTTATAATCTTTAAGTACATTTTGGACATTTTATTTTTAGTATCTATTGAAAAAACAGTACTTCAAAAAAAAAAATTTTTTTGACTGAATTGAAAGCACATAAGAGAAATACACTTTTGTTGACTTTTTACAAACATTTATTTTTATATCAAACAAGCCCTTAAACCCATAAACAAATTTGGATGAAATGTATAATTTGGCCCAAACAGGATTTGGAGCCTTGGACCAAACTGGTCAAGATTTGATCTGGGCCCGGCTCTAAACCTTACATCATGCCGGCCCAACGGGCTTCTCAGACATCTAACGGTTGGAAATGTGGCCCCACCAGATCACATCCGTTAAAGTATGCCACGTGTCCATCAAGCGTTGTTCTCTCCTCCCCAAGAACAGCCTGATCATCTCATTGGTCAGGAATAGACGTCCCGTACAATCGGGTATTTTCGTAATATTCAGACAAAACAAACCCATAAAAAGAACCGACCCCTGTTTTCCCCTATAAATAGAGCACCACCATTCGTTCATTTGAAAGCCTTTGGGCTGAGGAGAGAGAAAGAGAGCAAGAAGAGAGAGAGAGAGAGAGAGAGAGAGAGAGAGGGTCTCAGAGTGAAATGAGAAGTGACGAGGAGGAAGAATTTGCCAGAGCAGTGAAGTTCTACTCCGCAGATTCAACGTGAAACCCTATATTTTTCACGCATTTTAGGAATTTTCTGATTCAGTCGTTTTCATCAACAAATCATTGAATGAGTCGTTTAGGGTTTAAATCGGTGGTGTTTCATGGCGACCTGTGTTTGGGAGAGCTTGACACTGTTCCTGCCATGGAACAGAGTTTCCAATTTCCGAACAACGAGATACGTATCCACCACATATCGCCGCAGAGCGAGCGGTGCCCGCCCCTCTCAATTCTCCAGACAATTGCATCGTTTTCAGTTCGGTGCAAGCTCGAATCTTCGTCACCCATTGAACAGTCCAATTTGATCAATTTGCATGCGTCTTGCTTCTACGAGCTCAAGGTCTTCATCAATTTTATATTGTTTTAGCATTTGCATGTATACGGTTTCCTTAATTTTATTTTTGTTCTTGGAGAAAATGTAGGAATAAATTTTAGATAGGAAATTTGAGTTGCCGCACCTTTCACCAAGTGCTTGAGCTTTCATTTGCTGGAATTATTAATTTTCTTCGCAATTTGAATATATGTGATTCATTCAAGCAGTAACAACATAACTGCGATCTGATGGTTTTGATATGGTATACAGACGGCTGTGGTGTTGCTTGGACATGAAGAGATTCACTTGGTTGCAATGCCGAGTAAGCAGAAGAAGTTTCCATGTTTCTGGTGTTACTCTGTACCTTTGGGTCTGTACAATGCTTCTTTAGCAATGTTAAATCTCAGGTGTCTCTCAATTGTATTTGATCTAGATGAGACCCTTATTGTTGCAAATACCTTGAAATCTTTCGAAGATAGAATTGAGGCCCTCCGTGGTTGGATTGCCCGTGAAATTGACCCTATTCGAAAATCAGGAATGTCAGCAGAAATGAAGCGTATTATGGATGATCGGGCATTATTGAAACAGTATGCCGACACTGATGGTGTTGTGGATAATGGGAAGGTATATAAGGTCCAGTTGGAGGAGGTTTCTCCCTTATCTAGCAATCAAGATAAAGTGGTTCGTCCGGTGATTAGATTACAAGATAGAAACACCGTTCTCACTCGAATAAATCCAGAGGTTAGGATCAGTTGCTTTATATAGTAGTTGGGCCGTCCACCTATCAGATTACGTTTTTAGGTCAGATTCAAGTTCTGTTTGGGCTGTTTGTCTTGCCTCCTTTCTTTGTCCGTGTTCGGATCCGTGTTCATATTCAGCCTGCACGTGTGTCACCATTTGATATGCTGGTTGACTATTTACCTATCAATTTAATCTTTTGGGTTGGAGTCAAGTTTAACAATTGATATTTTTGGATTGTATGGATTAGTAAATGTATTTTTTATTGTAGAGAGTGTCTATTAACATAGGGATGCTAATAGTTGTAAAGTTCACTATATCATCTCATTTAAAATGGGCATTGTGATGACAAATATATATCCTGCCATTGAAAGAGATTATGATGTTTTTGTATATCTTTTTCTTAGCTTAATCTGAGGCTTATGCCTCACTAATTGCCTACATGACTGGTACCTTCATTTACGAGTAGATTGGACATATTTATACGTAGTAGCAGACTAGCAGTTAGATTTGTGGTTACTTTTGTACTCTTTTTACCGTCACTTATTAGTTCTAGCTATGAACCATCATCATATTTGATTGCTCAGTTGTTTTTCTGCATCCCTTCATGTCATACTTGAGGGCATAAATGTTTTTTTTTTTTGCAACATTGTTTATCTGCCCTTTTTACCCAACTTTTGCTTCGAGGCAGAGTGAATTTAAAGGTCTCAAGACTACTTTTGCTAAAGTTACTGTTGACCAATCAATAAATGGACAGTCTGCATGCACACATGTATGTTATATAGTGTGCTCATTATGATTAGAAATCTAGATGTATATTGAATACTTTTTGCTGTCTGACTTGGATTAAGGAAGCATATTATGGTAACATCTAGTGTGCTCACCTTTCATATTATTTAAATATTCTATGACATGATATGTTCTCTATGCAGATACGTGATACTAGTGTGCTTGTGAGGTTGCGACCTGCTTGGGAGGATCTGAGAAGTTATTTAACTGCAAAAGGTCGCAAACGGTTTGAAGTTTATGTTTGTACCATGGCTGAAAGAGATTATGCCTTGGAAATGTGGAGGCTTCTTGACCCGGGGTCCCATTTGATAGGTTCAAATCAACTTAGAGATCGCATCGTTTGTGTAAACTCTGGCAAGTAACCTGCCTTTTTTTGAATATTACAACCTCATCTTTGGCACTAGCAGCATGCAAATTCCTGTTTAAATAATTTGATTAATTTATTTACTTATTTTTAAATTTTCATATCTATGAAAATTGAAGGTTTGAAAAGCTAGAATGTTGTATATGCATGCTATTCTTTCTACCTTAAGAGTTTTGTTATTTGTTTCCTGCTTTTTCTTATAGCTAGTACAATTCATGCCTCAGAATTTCAGATCAATTAGTTAAAGCTCTTTACTATTTTCAATTTAATAGGCTCCCGTAAATCTCTACTAAGTGTCTTCCAAGATGGCATCTGCCATCCAAAGATGGCTATGGTGATTGATGACCGCTTGAAGGTTTGGGAAGACAAGGATCAACCCCGAGTTCATGTAGTTCCTGCATTCACTCCCTATTATGCTCCTCAGGCGGAGGTACTCGTAGATTTTGTGATGAACTTTGTTATTGTGAATAGTTTTTTTTTTTTTTTTGAACATGTTATAAAAGAAACTAAGGTTGCTGGGATTTATGTCCTTTTCAGACCGCGAATGCTGTTCCTGTTCTATGTGTAGCAAGGAATGTTGCATGCAATGTCAGAGGTTGTTTTTTCAAGTAAGAGCGGTTAATTTACATACAGCTTTGCATTTTAAGGAAATGTCTCAGAGTGATTTCATTTTCATAAATGCCATATTGCTTGGTGATCCTTCAAGTTTTTGATTTTTTTTACCACATGCTGTTCAGAGAGTTCGATGAGAGTTTATTAAGACGGATTTCTGAACTTTTTTATGAAGACGAGGCTGTAAAATTACCTCCAGCACCTGATGTGAGCAACTATTTGATGTCAGAGGTACTTCGTCAAAAATGTTTTAAATTCTTTTTCCATTAGAGAAAGCTTGTATTTATTATATGCTATTGTTTATTCCCTGTGTTAGGATGCTGGCTTTGTACCAAATGGTAATGCAAATGCACCCATTTCTGATGGAATGCATGTCGCGGAAGTTGAACGAAGACTGAGCCAGCCGGTTAGTTCTCATACATTTCGGTATATTCATTTATTTGCAAACCATAATTTATGTTAGAGAATAATTCTGTGGCAAACTGGCAGAATAATGTGCTTGGAGCTGGTTTGCTTGGAGCTCCTGTTAGGCGAGATTTTGTGGAACCTAGTTTGCTTGGAGCCCCTGTCAGGCGAGAGTTCAGCTCTCTTGATAGTGATAGTGACATCAATAGAAGGCTCCCTATTTTCAAACATGGGTACCCCCCTCTTCTATCTAGATTTCCTGGTCAAATATCTGGACCTTCAATACAGCCACAGGGTGGCTGGTTGGTGGATGAAGACATCAACAGAGTTCATCTAAATAATCGACCTTCTGGGTTCATTCAAGAACCTGACTCATATAAATCTGACAAGCTGCGTGCTCATCAAAATCCATTTGGTCATGGTCCGCCAGTTTCTGCACAGTCTGGCTTACTAGGACATCCATCCCAAGTAAAGGGTGAAGAGGTATGTACTAAGCTTTTGTGAAATTCATTTTTCGGTTTATTTTCTGGCCTCAGACACTCATGTGTAGGTGTTGCAATTTCGCTCCATTAAAAAGGTTCACTTGGTAAAATCATTTCATTATTGCAGGCCTACACGGGATACAGGATGCAGAAAAAAAACCTGCCTCCTACAAGTTCACTTTCAGGCATGTGAAAATTCTATTTAAAGTCCTATATTTGGTAAACATAGTGAATTGTATTGTTCATTTTCTTTATACAGAGTGAAGAGCTCATTATATTTCATTACATTAAATATTATATACATACCGTTGCCACTATGGCTCGGACCCAAGACCTTAAGAAGGAAAGCCAATCGTTTTAACCCTTGGCCCACAAGGTCTTGCGTGCATTGTTCATTTAAGAAAAGTTTGATGTGGATCTTTGAGGCTGTATGTATGCAAATTTATAGCTTGTCACTACTTATTATATAGAAGTTGAATGTTTTATATGCAGGTCTGTGGTTCTTTGGGGAAGATACAGTCTGAATTTTATATTAGGAACAAAATTTTAAATTTATGAAGAATAAACTAAATAAATACCTAGTGCCTTATGTTGACCCTCTTGATAAAGACAAAAATGTGGATCTCTAGAAGCGGTGTCCATGCACAAGAAATATATTAACAGAATAACAGTACATTATGCCTCTCAAAATTTCCCTTTTGGTCCATCTCTTATCCCTACCAATTTCTCATTTATCCTTGCTGTCTTCTGAGTTTTATCCATTTCTGTCCGCCAAATAGCTATTATTAAGGTCCTCAAATTAATCATGTTACATGATGGGGACGGAACGTCTTAATCTTGTCTGGGGTTTGGGCCGTCTGTTTATATTCTCTCAATAAAGTATTTAGGCAACCTTGACTGAAGTCATGTGGGAAACTAAGGAGGACATACCATGGCTTTGCCAAATAGCTATTGTTAAGGTCCTCAAATTAATCATGTTACATGATGGGGACGGAACGTCTTAATCTTGTCTGGGGTATGGGCCGTCTGTTTATATTCTCTCAATAAAGTATTTAGGCAACGTTGACTGTAGTCATGTGGGAAACTAAGGAGAACATACCATGGCTTTGTAATGTGTTTTAGGATAAGTGGCATAAATCAAACTAGGAAAAATGGTTGTATTGGATGGAATGTTCATTGAGCTTTGGAAGTGCTTAAGAAGAGAGGCAGGAGTCAAGAACCAAATAGGAGTAGAGAAAAAACACTATAATGTCAATTTACATGAACAGAAGTGGCGTTTTAAGTTGTGACGATTCACAACTATCATTGCAATACTCTTGAATATTGCAATAATACCTTTGGATAGAATTAGTGTAAGTTGACATGAAATGAAATAGTAAGAAAAGACCTGGCAATGCTAGACTTGGATGCTATGGTGCTAGATTGGTTGAAGTGGAGAAAGAAAAATGCATGCGGAGATTCCCAATTACTTAAGGATTCATTTCCAATACATGCGGGGATATATTTTCTTCGATACAATTTTGTATTTTCTTGGATTTCTTGCACATTTGGCTGTGCATAGGATTTGCACGATTTTTCTTTCACGCGGGGATATATTTTCTTCGATACACTTTTGTATTTTCTTGGATTTCTTGCACATTTGGCTGTGCATAGGATTTGCACGATTTTTCTTTCTTGACATATTTGTATATTCAACCAAACCATAAGACTTAATCTATTACAAGCATTACATACTCTTGTTCATCAAATTATGTGTTGATGACTATACACATCTCTATCTATATTGATTGATAATTTTACAGGGGTTGGTGTATCTCATAATCAAGTGTCTTCTAATAGCACAGAACTACAAACTGAAGCTGCAAAAGTGAATCTGCTGTCGCCATCCTTTTCCATTGGAGTGCTTCAAGAAATTGGTCGCAGGTGCAGCTCAAAGGTACACGTTGGTTCCAAGCTTTACCAATATTTATGGAGTTAGTTTTTGGAGTTTATACACCATTTTCTTCCATGCAGGTTGAGTTCAGGACCATTGTTAGTACCAGTAAGGATTTGCAGTTTTCAGTTGAGGTCGGTGGAATTTTAAGCAAGTAGAACTGTATAATATTTTGCTATTTGTGTGCCTGCTTATCCTTTTCCTCTTGATATTAGTTGTTTTTAGTGCAATAGTCTAAGTGGTGTTTGATTTGTTTAGGTTTTGTTCACTGGTGAGAAGATAGGTATTGGAATGGGCAAGACAAGGAAAGATGCTCAACAACAAGCTGCAGAGAATGCTCTTCATTGCCTTGCTGGTAAAACTATTCCTAGTTGTACTTTCCTATTTGTTTTCCCATGAATTCGCAAATCATTAATGTGACATAATTTAGAGATCAGTTAGTTTGATGATTTATATCTGATTTGATTTGCTTGTATAGTGGGAAATTATGAAGAGAACTCGTGTCAAATTATATTTGTGTGGTTATTAATTCTTGCAGTGGGTTTTTGGGGTGGATAGAATATTTCCTTTGTTTGTGAACTTGTTTAAGAGAATCCTATGAATGCATACATGACCTAGTAGTACAGGTCATCGATGAAGACGTACTGAGGATACCATCTTCCATCTACTAATTTTATATGTGAACATATTCTGGAAATCTACCATGCTCAAAGAGCATTCATCAGCACAGCTTTTCATTGCAAAATTTTCAAAATTATTCATGCCTTGTTGACTACTGGTGGGTGATAAGAGTATTACTACATTTATGGTCTACTTTCTTCTCCTTCGTGTTCTTTTTTACTATTCTAATTGGATTTGCTTTTTAATAATGACATCACTTAAGTTTTACTTCATTTAATGGCATTGCAGAAAGATATGTAGCGTATGTTGGGCCTCACTCTGGAGCTGTGGACAGAGATTCTGATAAACTTTCCCTTGAAAGTGAAAACGGATTTCTTTGGGACATTATGGGTCCTGCATCAGATGAACGTCAGAGAGATGGGTTGTCCAAAGAAAGCACTCCTGAGGTGGGGACTTTTCATGACGCTTCCACTAGTAGTTGATTTGATTTCTTTGATCAAAAACATAGGTGGTGCTTGGATAAGGGGTATCTGGGCCATAAATTTCCAGACGAAAGATAGTGGTTATCTGGAGAGAACCACACCTTTTTCAAAATTTGCACCAAGATGTGAAAGCTAAAACACCAGAAGGGGAGTGAGCTGGCATCATGTTTGCTACTGCTGCCTTGCCCGAGTCCACTATTTACTGTTTTAAGAGGTAATGGCTTGGTGGTCAGTCCCTAGTTTCTACCCATTATCCAAGTACTCCTGTGTAATCACTATAACTTCATGTAGGTTATAAGTTATTTTCTCCTGTTAAATTTGACTTGATTTAGTATTGCAAAACTATTAACATGCCTTTTTTCAGGCTGCTGAAGATCCTGGGAATGTGGTTAATCAGCTAGTGCGGAAGCGTGCTAACTCCCCAAGGTAACTTGAGTTCATACTACCCTCTAGTCTGGTCCCTGTAGTCTGTACTGAATCTGAATGAACTCCTCGGGTTTTCAGTAAAATGGTTTTGTTAGGGGATAGTTGTTGATTGATGTTTGCTTTAATCATTGAATTTGGTATGAAGGGATTTGTTGTGCATTGTTATTTCTGATGTGATGAAACGACAGATGAGTTGGCTTTTAGTCCTCAGTGTCTTTTTTGAAGTACTCAAGACTCTCTTCCTGGACCATCACAGAACATATTTGATTTCTAAATGGCTCCATGAAATGGGGGTTGTGTCTCGGCATGTAGGACCGTATGTTGTCCTTTTGTTACTTATTTGTCCATAAAATATGGCATGGTGCTTTCTGAAAGGTATTCAGTTAGAGAGATCACTAGATGTGGAGTTTGGTGATTCTTCCAATTTTTTGGTGTTTAGAGTCGCTGCCCCTTTGAAGAAGGGTTTCTGTTGAAGTTAGGGCCGTTTACATGATTGCGATTGTTGTGTCGATGTTTATATGTATGATGGGGGATTGGGTTATTAATGGATTTTTCTAGCTACCATCTCTTTTCCATGAGAAAGCCTGTCATATTAAGCTTCGCAGTTATTTATTTATTTACTCGTTCTATCCCAAAATGACCATCTTGTTATGGTTATAATGTTGTATATTTTGGTTATTTATCAGTTTCTGAGTTTTCATAGTCTTGGTTTTTTGCAGCTCATTACAATCAAGTCCAAGCAAACTATTAAAGGAAGAAATAAAGTAATTCACTGTGACGGCGACAGAACAACGAGAACAACGAGAGATTTCATTGTGACGGCAACAGAACAACGAGAATCCCTCTTCAATTGGCTGCATGAGAGAATAAGAGATGTTGAATTTAGGAGCTTATACTGACTTTACGACTTGAACATGAGCAAAACTGGATTTTTTTAGATGGCGTAAAGGAGGGTGAATCTCAGTTGAAGTTGCTACACTTCTAAAAAGATGGGCCATTTTTTTTTTCATAATGCCCTTGCAATATATTTTCTAGGTCTTTATTAGTTGCACCATTGGTTCAATGTAATCATAAATCAATATTATTTTGTCATCTATGTTTACTTACCTTTCATATGTATCTTTTTGTCATATAATGGAAATCTCAAGTTGTAATTCGTGTTTACTTATTATCTTTCCTCCATCTTGATAGTAAAGTTATTGCTGGACATGTTGCCGCCAATTCACGTTTTAAAGGTTTTTTAAAGGTGTACCATTTTTCGAATTCTTGAGCTGAAGGTCTATTTTGGCTGGCTTAGCTATCACATTTTTATAATCAAAATCAATGATTTTGTTGTCCTCAGTATTTTTTGCTTTCTTTGAAATGGTCTTTAGTATTTATTAATAATTTTTTAAATGAATTGAAAAAGAGGTCTGGCTCAGCATGGAGAGTAAAACTTTTAGGGTTTTTAAGGTGTTAGGGTTTCTGGTGTTGCTACTAGGGTTTCCTAGTTTTTGGGTGGTCTGGCCGTTTGTAAGGAAGGGAAAGGGGGCAGGTCATTTTCATTGTACTTTTCGTGTCCTTTGTGTGAAAATTTTTCTCTGTTTCAATGTCTTTTTGCGCAATCAATGGTGGCGGCGGCTGGTTCTCGCGGGAAGGGGGATGGGGCCGACATTTGGCCGGCAATATCGGCGGGTGGTGCTGGTTTGGTGATCTCGGGGTTGGGAGTTGGGAACGGGAGGGGTGGTGGCGGTGAGAGGGATAAGGTGAAGAA
>JAYMTA010006401.1:0-10449 GCA_036897625.1 Pelargonium cotyledonis
ATTAATGACCAACCAAGTCCCTGTGGATACGATAACCCGGACTTCACCGTCCTATTATTACAAGGTCGATGCCGGTATACTTGTCGGACGCTCACCAATAAAATCTATCAATTTTCATAACTCGTGCAATGTATGTGCCCAACTCAAGAAATCTTTAATTGAGAGCATGTGAATTCTTGCAACAAATGTGAATCAAGCATTAAACTCGTGATTATTTGAATCATGTTTTATCTGAAATTTTAATAATATTTATAATTTGTTAATTACACTATTATTTTTTCTATAATTAATTGGTGCTTGAATTTTAAATTATGGACTATGTATAATGCAACTGAGGCAATCCTCCTTGGATTCGAACATTATCTGGAGATGCTTAGAACAGTTCTTCTGATTCCCTCTTCTCTTATTTAACAAATAGGAGGTGGTAATGTAAAATCTAAAATAACAAGATAGCATTGAATGAACAAATAAGTTATATTATAATATACCAGATATTTTCTCGTATCATATAAGACTAATTTATATTTATCATTGTTGTAGGAGGAGATGGAAAAAGGGATCCAGACACTACTCTTTGTCGTAGGTTTGAACACATTGTTGCAATCATCATTTGGGTCTCGATTACCTACACTTGTTGAAGGGTCTTAAATCTGGAGACGAATATAAATCTGGGTGTTGAATGTAAATGATGATTTCGCTTAGAAAATTGAATTGAAAAAGAACATGGACCATACTCTAAGCTAGGCAAAATGTGGAGGTGGATTAGACAATGTTTGTTGTGTAAAGTGGTGAAGCCCAATTGGTGAAAATTGGGTGTCTGAATTTTTTTATGCAAATTCGATTAACTGAACAAAAAAGAAAACAAAAAGCTCAATTTTCGGCGAGTTTTTGATTATTCCAGCGGTTTTATGGTGATTTCGACGACTTTATGGTGTTTTCGATGAATTTTTGATGATTCCAGCAACACTTTAATTTTTTTGGTGGAATTATAAAGTTTCCGGCAAGACTTTGAATTTTCCAGCGAATCATTTATTTTTTTGGCGAGCCATTGATAAAGAAGAAGGTAGAGTGAAGGGCAGTTTTGGAATTCTGAAACTTTTTTTGTCATGTGCAGGGCATTGTCTTTGATTTCTGTTAGTTTCATTATTTTACTTTATATTTGTCGAAAATGTTGTTGGATTAATTGTCCACTCTAGTCTACTATAGGTGATTAAGTAGGGTTATTTAATTTTTAATGTTCCATACTCCAGATTCGAATTTTGAACTTGTTTCCCTTTTTTTGTTCACAATCTTATCCAAATGAGCCTCACCTTATCCAGTCGGACAAGGTGCAAGGTCAATCCGGACTCTGCATTTGACCCATTTCCTCTCGTGCATTCCTCTTCCAATTTAATCCCAAGGCCTCTTAAGACCTTCCCAACCTTTCCCCCCTTTAAACCATAACCTTGCGAGATCAAAACTCCAAGACTCTGTTTGGCTCGTGTCAAACTGGACAAGGAAGGCTCCAAATTCGGACCCTCCATTCAGACCCTCTCCTCTCATGCGTTTGACCTTCAATTTGGTGCCAAGCCTTTCAAAGGACTCCCACACCTTTTCCTCTTCAAGCCACATCCTTGCGATACCCAAACTCCAAGCCCCTGTTTAGCTTGTGCCAACCTTTTCCTCAAACTTTTCCTCTTCAAGTCGTGGCCTTGTGAGACTAAACCTCAAGCTTCCGTTTTGGCTCGTGCCAAACCGGATAAGATGAGGGCCAAATTCGAAAAACTTTGGTTGGCTCACTCATTAACCCTCCTTCCATCCAAAGCCGTCCAAACACCTACCCATGGCTTCTCACATCCTTCCAAATCATTTCCTTCACCAAGAAGCAAGCTACATTCTTTAACCAAAGGCCAAAGTTAAGACTCTAAGCCTTACCCTCAAGCATTGTCAAGCCTTGCTTAAACCTTGCCCTCTCTACAAGAGGCAAGCCTTAATAAGAGTGAACAAGACACAAAGCCACTTGCTCCCATCGGGGAACAAAGCTTCTTGCACTCATTAAGGACAAGTTTTACTCCTGCGTCATCAAAAAGACTTGCTCATATCAAGACACTACAAAAACAACCTATAACACTCCCACACAACCATGATAATGTCTCGTGAGACACTAGCTCACAAATGGTTAGGCGAGTCGTCACAGTTCACAAGAGGCGTAAGGGGTCCGCCGCCTCACCAATATGCACGAGCAATGCATCCGAATGATAGGATAAGTATAAACACTACAAATGAGCTAGATAACTAAAATGGGCTAAGTGGGCGATTGGGCATTCTATCTTCACCAACCAATTAGGCGTTGACAAGTGGCACAAGGTGGTATGCGCATGTAAATACCCCAAAAGAGAAAGGGATCCTAATCTCAACTCACTTCTTTGCTTATCTCTCTATAACTTTCTCTCTCTAGAGCTTTCTTGTTGGTTTCCATACAAGGACTTACTCTCACATCAAAGGCGTCATCCCGAAACCAACCCTAGGACTTCATTGCTTGTGTGTGTCTTCCTTTACGCAGGATACATGAGCAGGAGTTTGGATTACCTTTACTTGGAATAACCTTGACTTGGAAAAGAAGATTGAATTAAGACTTGAACTCAATGCAAACACCGTTGGACACTATTGACTTGAACTTACTACAAACACCGCTATGCACAACTGATTTGAACTTAACACAAACACCGTTGGACACTATTATTGGACACTAGGTTGGAACCTTAACTTACGTGGATAAGAAAATCAAGACTCCTCACAACCCTAGTATGCTCACATTTGACTCCAAAGGTCAAAAAGGTGCATCAAACATGAAAAGCAAATTCACATACTTGTAAAGGCCAAATAACGCTAAATGCGTCCAAATAACATCATTCAAGCCCAAACGAGATGTGAAAACGCAAAAAACATGCAAGTTTTAGTATGATTTAGGGTTAGATAACTAGTATAAAATACAAGTTATCAGAAGTCTATCTGGGGCTCCTTTTTCTAGTCTATCAAGGATAAAGGAAGGAGTAGGCTATTTGGTAAACAATAGTATCTCTCCTCCTTGCACTTACAACTAAGTAAAAGAATGAAATAGTGAAATCACAAAATTTAGGTTTTGTTTTCTACATGAAAGAAGGAAGAGAGAGAAATTAATTTATGGATCATAAGAACCCCATAGTACCATTTGTTAGTTACACATTTGACCCCTCAATTATCTTGAATTGGTCTACAAAGTAATATGAGAAATAGAGTACTAGACTAGTGATTTGTTTGCTTATTTGAACCTACATGAATGGATAAGGACAACCAAAATCTTTTTAATTCTCTTCCAACTATCCAACCAAATTACAATGGAAGTCAAATAATCAAGTTAAGAAATTATGCATGTTGCCTTTGATGCTATGTTATTGTAACTATATAATTTTGTATAATGTCTAAAATTAACATGATACAAATCCACTCATTCTAATCTTTATACGCAAAACAAAAATTATGCGTACGTACCATCAAAACCAACACAATAATATATAAACCCAACATGTTCAATGTTTGCATATATGTTTTATTTTTATGAAATCAAATGGACAACTAAGATGCATTCAATGACTAAATTTTGTTTTCATATATATTAGGGATAATCACACGTACCTCCTCTCAAGTGTACATATTTTAACCCTGGTTGCCCTTAACTTTTGCTTTTAACTATTGGATACTCTGAACTATGTCAAACATCTTTCCATCCAATTTTCCATGCAAGGTAAAATGCAATTAATAAAAAAAAATGAAAGACCAGATCTGTTCTTCGTCGTCTTCTTTGATCTAGTATTCGCTGTCGGCCATATCTCCAGATCTCCGCCAAAGCCCCGTCGCCGAGTAAAGCCCCAACGTCAAGCTCATGTGCTACAGTAACCGAGGGCCAACCACTTCCACCTCACCGGCTAACTTCAACCTCAAATCTGCAAAGCGCGTTGAACTCATCTATTAGAGAAGCCCAAAGCCAGCGAGCTCTGTTCCTCTTCCTCCATCGCAGATCTGCAGTGGTTGGAGATGGAGCTTGCAGAGATGCTCATCGCAAAAGAAGAGCCCACACCATGGATGGTCTTTGTGCTTGCAGATCTGGGCGAGATGAAGGAGAGCACGTCGTCGTTGTCGGTGAGATAGAGGAGAACAGACCGTCGTCCGAGCAGATCTAGGCGAGTTTCCATGGCCGGTTGCAGATCAAAGTTCTTGATGATGGAGCAGGAATCAGTGGCTATCGACGTAGCTTCCATGGTCGGCGATGGTAGCTGGAATCGCGAGGGAAAAAGACAACCCTAACCCATCGGAGACCACCAAAGATATCGCCGGAGACTAACAAAGAAGATGAACTTTTTTCAAAATGTTAAGGGCTTATGGATGGAAATTTGTTTGTTGTTATAATTTTGTGATAAATTTTGAATGACTTGTTTGACTATTAATGGAAATCTAAATGAAAAAAAATTATTTTATGTTTGGCAAAAAATGCATGTGTCGCCGGAAACTTTGAAGCATGATGAACATTGTTCTTGATAAAGAAGAAGAGTAATATAATGGAAGACAATTTTGTAATTTAAAAAATAATTGGTCATGTTTGAAATATTCTATTAAATATAACTGAATTATTGGACGACAAGATGTTTGACATATTTTAGGGTATCCAATAGTTAAAAGCAAAAGTTGAGGGTAACCAAAATTAAAATGTTATACTTGAGGGGAGGTACATGTAATTATCCATTTATATTATTATCAAATAAATTTGAGGGGGTATTTTCTTCATTCCACAACACAATTCTTTTTCACACCTTCTTTTACAATCCAATTTTACCAAACACAATCCAAATATCAACTCCATCTCTTTGTTTTACATGCTTTTACATCTTTACCTCTTATAGACATTCACAAAAGTTACCCTAAACTTACTAAACAAGGCCTAACTACCATCCTCTCTCATTCTAATACTCTTAAAGAACTCAATTTTGTCTCCAAACTTAGGTATTTTGATCCAATTTAGTCATTAAATTTTTTTTAAACAAAAAATAATTTATGAACTTTCGTGTTTTGCCCCAATTAAGTTCCTAAAAATTGGATCAAACACGAAACCTCAAAGACTATTTTTTATTTTAAGAAAATTAAGCAATAAAATTGTATCAAACCACCAAAATTCTTGTAGTGATTTCCCTTTAATATTCTACCTTTAATATTGTGGCTTTTGAATATGTACATGAAATTGTTGATTTCAATAGATAGGTAATTAACATATATTTAATTCATTCATATATGCAATGTAAATCTCATAACTAAAATTTCATATTACATTCTAAATCATATTGCTATTGAATACTAAAATTAACAAATAGGAACCAACAAACACAAAATTTTGTAAGTATTAAAATTAAACATGTTCCAAATATGTTAACCTATAAATACAATTAAAAAAATCAAATTTGTCCAAATAAATAAAAACTTACTAAAAACGAAGGAAAGTAAAAATAACATCTCTCATGACCAAATACACGAAAAGGATGCCATTGTCATCGTGAAATCAACGTCCTCCTTTGGAATTCCGGAAAATTTTAACTTCCTTGTTCAACACACCATATACATCACCGTTCAATATAGAGAGACTTTGACAACCTATCAAATGAGAAAAAAATATGATTAGAAAAGTATGATGAACATTGAAATTTATAGATGAGTAAAAGAAAAAATGACTTGTGATCTTTCAAATTCTTGAACCACATATTAGCTAAAAGAATACATATTTTGTTTAGAGGAATAACCTTCATTTATTGTTTTATATCTATATATATAATAGTGATTGTCATAGTTTAATGTATTAGTTATTGTTTTTAGTTAGTGGGTTGATTATTTGTAACCTATGAAAAACTAAAAGTCATGCAAAGAGAGAGTAAAGAAGTGTTAAGTTGATGAGGTGACAATTCCTACTGCTACCTCACAAACTTTAATACATATATATGTAAATTTTACCAAACACAATTCAAATATCAACTTCATCTCTTTGTTTTACGTCCTTTTATAGTTTTATCTCTTATACACATTCACAAAAGTTACCCTTGACTTACTAAACAAGGCCTAACTACCATCCTCTCTCATTCTAATACTCTAAAAAAACTTAATTTAGTCTTCAAACTTAGTGTTTTGATCCAATTTAGTCTTTAATTTTTTTTAAACAAAAAATAATCTCCAAACTTTCGTGTTTTGCCTCAATTAAGTCCCTAAAAGTTGGGTCAAACACGAAAATTCAAAAACTATTTTTGATTTTAAGAAAATTTAGCAATAAAATTGTATCAAACCACCAAAATTCAAAATTCAGGCAGTGATTTCCGTTTAATATTCTACCTTTAAAAATTAAACAAATTCTTATATGGTGTTGTACGCCTTCAAGTGCAAGGGAAGAAGAAAAAGTTAAAAATAAGAAGAAATGAAAAGAAAAGAAAAGAAAAGAAAAAGTAAATGAAATATGTGGAGGCTATAAATACAGACAGCGCAGCTCCCATAGACACATCTGCCAGATTTTGAGTCTCACTCAACTCTGAACCTGAAGAAGACCAAGACCAAGCTCTCTGTCAGTCCACGATCAGATCACACCTTCAAATTCTTCTCATCCTCAAAGCTCGCTCTTGCTTCTTCACCACCAACTCTTCCTCCTCCTCGCGCTTTGACTGTATCCGATTGCCACCGATGAGCCGTCTCCGGTGACGGAATCGTATAGAATGGCGGAGAAAAGAATTGAGAACAATCTCAGTTCAGGGGAGGAAAACGGAGACATCGACGAGTTGAGTTGTATAAGAAATGAGTTTCAGAAGAAGAAGGTGAGGAATGCCGATCCAGACTTCTTTAGCGGTTTGCTGCAGCCTGGTTCTGCCAATGGCGATGCCGTATACCTCGGAATTCGCCGTCTTCTTCTCCACCGCAAGGCCGAGTCTGGTGCCATTGGCCGATTGGTACACGTTTTACTTCACTTTCTCGCCGTTTTTCTGTACATGTGATTGCATACCTTTTGTATTGTGTATATGTGTGCGATGGAACTAGGCTTTGTTGATTACTAGATCTACGCTTAGATTGTGAATTTGGAGCAATTCAAGCTTAATCTGAGCTAGTCCTTGAATAGAATTGAACATGCATATATATGTATAATATACTTACCTTGTGAATTGATGATATAATGAGCTGAAGAATTTTATAAAACCATACTGTCATCTTCTGTTTTAATGAGGAGGGGATTATGAGGCACAATGGACATGCTTCAGAAGTATATATTTTAGATTACATTAGATAATACTAAATAGAGAAAGGTTCATTTTTTTTTTTTTGATGGTTTAGTTTAGGTTGTGTGAGACTGGGATTTGAGGACTCACTTCTTGAATTATCTTCCTTCATACAGTTTTTGAAATTGTTGCTGGATTACGGCATATTGTTTATAGGTTGACTCCTGGCAAATGCAGTACTTCTCTATCTCATTATTTCACTCTTTAATTAACTTCTATTATTTCTGTTAGTGTCTTGCCAGAAAACTGTGCAAAACAATTTTAGTTTCTATTGAATGGTAGATGTAATGCATTAAAGTCACTCACTTGAAGTAGTGAGTCTGAAGTCTGAACATATCTCATCTTTCTTGTGTGCTAGTTGAACTGACAAATTCATCTGTGAGATTATATATTAGGCGCCCTTAAATCCAAAATTATTATGTTAATTACTTTTAAATTTTATTACATTTTTTTAATCAGTATTTAGTATTTAAGATCTTGGAATTTCCCCACTCCAATCCAACACAAACAAAAACAACTTAATAATAGCAAATGATGGGAAGGGAAAATGAAAGATAATTAGGGAGGGGGTAGATTTTAGAAAACGGTTACAATGTGAATCACCAAATTTTTGTCCCGTGTACTTTTTTCATTCACATTAAATGCAGTCTTTGTTTCTCTCCTACTAATGATATGTATGATGCGTAAGCATGACCTTCCTTCTACCACTTGCCACATTACGGATTTATCTAGTCTTTTCTTTGTCACCCATCAAATCTACATTTTCAATCCCCACTCAACACATCCTTGGTGGTGGTGGTGGTGGTGGTGTAAAAGACCACTTTGGTGCGGTAAGCTGCCAAAAACTCTAGGCTAGGGTTAAGAGACATACTCTCTTCCTGAACACTATTGGTTCCTTGTATATATACTCCTTTAGGCCGTTGCTTATAAATAATAAAAATAAAACTCCATTTTCTGTATCCTTTTCTCTTCTAGTTAATGCTTTGAATCCATTGAATCTTCTTAGATCTTTTTCTGTCCATACTATTTATAATCACTGTTTGGGTAGCCAATTATGATACATGGTTATTGTTTTTGGTTCTTAATCTTTTTAATCCTTGAACTTCTCTAAGAAATAAGGAATCTTATCTAGTACCCTATACAAAAACTTAAATGCGCTCGTTTGTTTTTGTTTTTATTTTTATTTTTGACAAATGGTAGGAATTGATCTCCATCCATCAAGTCAGTCATTAATTTTTGAAAAATGCTCTAATCTTTTCTCTTAGCATTGCACGAGCTTGATGTGTGTTATGTAAACCGCAAGCATGTGCTTCTTGGCGAGGCACTTGTTACCATAAGATAATTCTGCCTTTTAATTCTTTTAATCTATATATTGACTAGTTTTTACTCTATTAATTTTATGCATTTAAGGTGCACCTTTATTCTTAAATTGCTCTTTTAGGTTTTTGAATGCGTATTAATATATTTTTTTTCCTTCGGTCCAGTGTTGGGCTTCACAATGGGGTAGTCTTCCCTCTTCCCCAAATATCCTCTCTTTCTTCTTGTAAATTTCATTGTATTCAATGAAACAAGGACCAAGAGCAATGAAAGCTCAAGATCCAGCCTGCAGGAACGTAACAAATCCAAAACAAATCTGCAAAGATAACTATTATAGCCTATTTTTTAAGC
Organism: Pelargonium cotyledonis; assembly: GCA_036897625.1. Taxonomy (NCBI): domain Eukaryota; kingdom Viridiplantae; phylum Streptophyta; class Magnoliopsida; order Geraniales; family Geraniaceae; genus Pelargonium; species Pelargonium cotyledonis. The sequence goes on from JAYMTA010006401.1 coordinate 8,982, forward strand.
CTTCTACTCTTGATACTTAGACCTCAAATCTTTATAAGATATGGAACCACGCTATTAAAGGGTGAGGCTTGAAGGCACCATTATTATAATCAACCATAAAATTACCTCTCTTTGAGTTCAAACCACTTGTTGACAGACAACCCCATTTGTTATCTTAATTCTTCAGTCTTCTTAAAACACTCAAATACTTCCATGAAATTTGTGAAGATTTGCAGACTCAAGTCATTGCCACCTTCGAATCACTTTCCACTACCAATTTACCGTATCTTCCATCTCCCCATGAGCCAAATAATTCCATCGCCTTTAAGATGACCCTCAACTCAGCAAAGTTTGAGTTAACACACCCAATACTTTTTGAGAATGCACAAATCACCTCCCCCTCTGAGTTCCTTATCACCCTACCAATTCTAGGTAGGTCCGGCTAGCTTTTGGTGCTCCATCAACATTAAATTTAACACATCCATCCAAAGGTATTGACCTACTAGCACTATCTCTTCTTACTTGAATTTTATCATTCTTGAATCCTACATCATGAGCATTTAACTCTTAACACTTGAGTTGAGACTTCTTCCTTCCTGGTCTTAATCGTTTCAATTAGACAAAGTTTTATCCAATCGCACAAAATAACCTTTTCCATTTTTATATCACTAAAAGTATGATTATTTCTACTAATTCAAAGAGACTACACAATCACATAAAAACTCATTCTCTATAATATTTTGTCTTTCACGCTCAAACCCAAAGCTGACCATTGATCAAAAACCTATCTTATTGGGCACCAAATTAAGCACCACATTTTAAAGTTGAACCATTTTGACCAAACCCACCAAGGTAAATCACACATCAAGAACAAAGGATCAATTGTGTTCTCCTTTTCTCCACGTGCGCAGCGCACTGCCTTATCACTCCTTAATATATACCTTTCCAAAAGCTTCACTTTGACAGCTACTTTCCCTTGCATAAGTTTTCAAACAAATACTTAAATCTTTCTGCAACCAAGTTCCACCAAACTTTTGCTTCAAATTTATTCGAACCACATTTATCAATCTCAGAAGTTGACCCAATGCTCTCAGCTGAAAGTATATCTTTAGCTCTCATTTTCCAAACCATTTTTGTCTGGAATAACTTTAGAGAGTTTGGCTTCATTTAACACTGCCCAGAATTTACTCTTATGTAGGTGAGATTAAATGGTAACAGAGGCTAAGCCAGTTAGACCAACTAGTATTTTAAATTCAATTTTTCAATTTTACTTGCTAACATTCATGACCTATTATTACAATATTTTAGTATAACAACATGTAGAAGCTCAAATATACATAAAATATCTAAAGGATGTTATTCACGTTACAACCATACTTCTTTTATTAAAGGGTTAAATACTCTGAAGCCCTCCCATCTATTCGATAGTCACCGCACAGGTCCCTGGACTAAGAAGTTAGCTCCAGTAGTACCCGGACTCTTGATTAAT
>JAYMTA010006402.1:0-10448 GCA_036897625.1 Pelargonium cotyledonis
TCAATAACATACATGAAATTGCTTTGTATTCAAATATAACAACAAATTATATCATATTTTATCTTGAAATGAAAAATGAAAATAAAATAGGATGTTCGAAATTATTAGTTTAAATCATTACAAAAATACATTTGATGTGCTGCAAACTTCTCTAACCAAAACATTACAACATGTTGCACTAAATTCTATTAAAATGAACAATCCTTTCATAGTAAAACTAAATTATAGAAGTGAAATAAATATTCAAACATTTCATTGCGCACGCACCTCTAATCATATATTTCTTTTTTGATATTATGAGTTTCTACTTTTCATGCATTGCACGGGATCAAAATCTAGTTAATTATAAATGTTGTGAACTAAATTAGGCGATATCATATCAATTTTTTTTTTAAAAAAAGTCGTTTAAGAAAAGTTTATAACTGTGAGCTATAGTTTTCATGTGTATCGTTTTAAACTTTATTTGTTGTAATTTTATTAAGATAAAAAGCAGTATGCCTTCAACTTTATAAAAGGAGAGTAAAATATCTTATTTAGTCCCCAGACTTTCGTACATAAATCTAATTTTGTTCTCTTTTTTTTCAAACTAAAATTAGTCCATGAATTTATAGATATGAAAAAAAGTATTCATTGTCATTAGTTTCCGTCAATTTCTTCTTTAAGTTGTATACTTGTATGACGTGAAATTTGAAGTATATTAGATTATTAATTTTTTTACCGTGTCAAATCATGTGCTAGCCACGTGAGTCATTTAATACATCTGAATCGCCACGTCAATTAAATAATTATTTAAAAAATATTTCATATCATACCACATTAACAAAATAGTAAAAGAAACAATGACAATGACAATTTTTTTGAACGAAATGAAAATCTCATTCCGAGTGGGATAAAGCATACAAGGTACAAATTGAAAAAAAACAAACCGAACTAATAAAACAAGAAATTAACCTAACCGAAACTAATCCAAAACTAAAGTACTACCCCTAGCTAAGCATCCCCAAGACAACGCAAGCTCTGTAGCTGAGAGGGGGCCTTCGGAAAAACCTTTTCCCCAACCGGGTATTAGAGACATAAACCTGATCATTCAAGCAAAGCAAAGCAAACGACGTGCAATGATACGGACCCCACACCGCCGCCACCTTTGAGCCTACTGCTCCATCGGCCCTGGACCTATTGTTGAAGCTGTATAATCCATTCCTCGTAGCCACTGTTTGCCTCCCACCAGACAAAGCATCCTTAACAATACCCCCACCGCCGACACCACTAGTAGAGCCGCCCAACAACAGATGTTCACCGACCCAACCTCCATCCCCTCGCCGCCGAGACGACCGCCGACCAAACCCTGCTCCCAATATACCCTGATCCCCGTCTGCCTCTGCCTCTTCCTCTTCGTCTCAATCCCGACTCGGAAAAACGCTAAGCACACCATCTGTATCGCTGGAGATCTTCCGGCACGCAGATTCCTTATGACGGTCGCCGCCCCTCCCTGGGAACGACGGAACCAACCTGCCCTTGAGAAGAAAACGCCGCCGCCTTGTCCCTCCCTTCCACCTCGCTTCCTCCGTGACAGATCCCAAACCCAGAAGGAAAAATAGGTCTCCCGGCTCCTTCTCTACTCAACGCTCTCACCCCTCCGCTCCCTAGATCGAACGCCCACAGACACCAACGGCCGCCGCCGGCACAAACTCAACCAACAGCTACTGCCTAAACCCTACAAAAAGGGAAACTTTAAACAGAGGCAGACCACGGGTTTTGTATGAAAAGTTACTTTATTATTATTATTATTATATGAAAATGACCATTTTAAGTCCATATTTAAATGTTTATGAACTAATTTAGAGGCTAAATTAGATTCATACGCGGTAACAAATTCGATCTTTTATCAAAATAAAATAAAATAATACATTTATTGGTCTAATGTAAATATTAAACGGAGAGGAGGGAGATCACGTGAGATCGCACGTCCTCCGTGAATACCCAAATTCAAATTAGAGTGGGCTTCAATAATTGAGTTCATGTGCGCGCTTTGAACGGAAAGAAACTAAATAAACAGAAGTAGCCGTTACCGTTCTCTCCTCTCTCACTCTCCGGTTAACACTTTCGATCCGCTCTCTCCGTCAACATTGCACTCGTCAAAATTTGACTGCATCTGCTCTATTTCGGCTCCTTCCTACTCTGCCTCTCTCGTTTCAGGTATTTTTTGTTGGATTGTTGAAAACCTAGAAATGCAGTGGAAATTTGAATTTTGTTTCTGTTTCTGTTTCTTTAGGTGGTGGTGATGGGTAAGTAGGGTTCTTGAATTGATAATGTCGATTGTTGGGTAGATTTTGGATAAATTTTCAAGAAATGTCACGATTCTATTTTGTTCATTAATTGCTAGCTTCTTGATATGGTAACAAATTATTTTTAGGTTTTCTATGTGCTGATTGATCTTATTTATGGAATCTATAGAGTTTCAGATTTTTTTTTGGGTAGGTATTTATGTTTAATCTGGAAGGGGATGAGAAACGTCAACAGCTAGTTTTGGGAAACTTGGAATTTTGTACCATCTCCCAAAATTGGCCTTGCTTTAGTTTACTGTAGAAAATTAAAAGCTGAAATGTCAGTTAGAGACCATGTTTTGTGCTCATAATTGATTTTTCAACTGTAAATCCCTTGGGACTTCAACAATGTCGATGATAGCTGTAATGTCAATGTTCAGTACTACTGATGATTTGAGTGCCTCCCTTCTTTTGGTAGTGAGGATCTCTTTCATTTTTTAACATTGTAGTGTTGCCATCATATTTCCCTATGCAGGAGTACAGTAGAAACTAATATTCAAATAGTTGAATTTTGCATTGTGGGGCTAGTTATCAAAGATGATGGTTAGGGCACCAGTCACGCCAGTGTCCAAGATACAAAGGACCCCTGCTTCTACTCCAGGTTGTTCAAAAGATCGTGAAGAGAAGATATTAGTTACTGTTCGAGTGAGGCCTCTAAGTCGGAGAGAACAAGCCATGTATGATCTCATTGCTTGGGAGTGCACAGATGAGCATACTATTGTTTTCAAGAATCCAAATCAGGATCGTCCCACCACCCTTCATACATTTGGTAAACTTGACAAGATCATGTTATGATTCTTCCTTTGTATTTACTAGTCCTAGTTCAAATGTTGACTTCTCTCGAAAAGGGTTTGGGAATATCTCAAGCATTGACTTTATGAGTTTAAGCTGCATAACAGTGGATTGGATGTCATAACTAAAAAGCACCTCCTGATAATTTCTTGTTACTTGAAACTTCTACTAATTGTTATTTGTGGCAGATAAAGTTTTTAATCCAACTTGCTCAACACAAAAGGTTTATGAAGAGGGGGCTAAGGATGTTGCGATGTCTGCTCTAACAGGGATGAATGGTAAAGTCTAGATAGAACTATGTTCTGTACATTTTTTCCCTTATGATGGTCTCTATGTTAGCCAACTATAGATGTGCTATTAATTTTCCTCTTCTTTCAGCAACTATTTTTGCATATGGGCAGACTAGTAGTGGTAAGACTTTTACCATGAGAGGAATCACTGAAAATGCCGTTAAAGACATATATGAATACATCCAGAATGTAAGTTATATTCACATGAATATTTTATTGTAATTTTTTCAGCTTAATTGGTATTATCCTTTAATTGTATCACTTTACGTCAGGGTAATAGAAAAACATCAGGGGATTGAGATGGGAACATCACTTACAAAGTTCACAAATGAAGTTGAATTTCATAATATCTCCGATTTACTTTACTTTATGAAAGACAAACGTATATCGAGAACCTCAAAACTTCTTATGACCCAATCCCTTGGTTACTGCTTTCTTATCTAATTTCTATACTGATAGCAATCATGACGACCTTGCTATGTTGAGTATATAGTTGCTCTTTTTGTCTTAACTTTTTTCCCAATTAACAGCATCCAGAAAGGAACTTCGTCCTGAAAATCTCTGCTTTAGAGATCTACAATGAGACTGTCATTGACCTTCTCAATCGGGAATCTGGTTGCCTTAGGCTTTTGGATGATGCTGAGGTATGCACAGAATCCTTTAATGGACTTTGATGTGTTAGATTATAATTCTCTTAACGACTCTATTGTTCTTACATCCTTTTGGCCTTTTGCTTATATTCTGCATAGCAGAAAGGTACTACTGTGGAAAAACTAGTTGAAGAAGTTGTTAAGGATGACCAACATTTAAGGCACTTAATTGGTATTTGTGAAGGTAATTTCAGCTTCTAGTATGATCTGTTAGTCTACTTAGAGTATTTGAAAAATGAACAATCCATTCTGCATTTGATATGAAGTCTTAATATCATATTGAAAGTTACATATGATCAAGTATGTATGAAATTTTACCCCTGCAGCGCAAAGGCATGTGGGAGAAACTGCTCTAAATGATAAAAGCTCAAGATCACACCAGATAATCAGACTGGTAAGCCTAGCTAATCATTTGATGTAGTGGATTTTCTATTTAATTTTCATTATTGTTTGTTAAATGCATGTATGGTCCATTCTCATCGTTGAACTTGTAGATGGGCACTTGTTAATCTGTCATGGAGCTTTACCTGGGTTCCATGCGCTCCACAAAATTATGAATGAGGAGCAAGAACAAAGAACTTAATCAATTCTGTTTCTAAATATCCAGTGGAATTTTCGTTCCACGTTTATTTATAGAAAGATAAGAAGGAACTGCCCACTATATAGTATTCATATAGACGTCACCATCTCACATTTGCCATCATTGATTTTATTTGTTGTCTACTTCTTACTTAATGAGACTATGAGAGTACTCTTAAATTCTTTGTGCATTTTCATGGAGGACTATTTCTTCATACTTCATTGAGATTATAATAATGTAAATTTGACATCACTATAACATTGTCTTCTTTTTTATAATTTTTTTTTTGTAATTTCAGACCATTAAGAGTAGTCACCATGACAGCTCTGGCTGCATCAAGTCATTTTTAGCAAGTTTGGTATGTTGTATATCTTTCCCTACCTTGCAATGCTTGATGGTAAACAATTGTTTCGATGTGTTGATTGGCCTTACTTCAATACGGCAGAATCTTGTGGACCTTGCTGGGAGTGAACGTGTTTCTCAAACAAATGCAGGTGGGACAAGATTGAAGGAAGGTAGTCATATCAACCGCAGCTTGTTGACTCTCACGACAGTGATCAGGAAGCTAAGGTAAGGGAATGCATAGGCTCAAGCACCATGAGTTGATAGTCAGAGTACTAGGATATATATGGATTCAGTTGTGCAAGTGCATCATGCTGCTATATAGTCAGTAATTCTATAGTACTTGTTGAAATTATTATTTTAATGTTTTGGTAATATTAAATTAAGCTGTTTGAGGTTTATATGAATGAAAGATTTTCCAAGTCATAAGTACATTGTCAATGTCAATTCAGTCAAGCTACTAAAAGTATTGGATAATTTTTTTCATTTCCCCGCATAGGATGTAATGTAAAAATGGTAAAATTTCAGAATATGGCATGTACACATCATAGTTGATAAATGTCTTTTCGTCTCCCTTTGTAGTATGTAGGAATGATGAAATTTGCATTTAATGCCTCGCACCTGCCAAAATTTGGGGGAAAAAGTACTTGATTTGATTCTGGCTCACTGGTAGTATGTAGGAATGACGAAATTTGCATTTAATGCCACGCACCTGCCAAATTTTGGGGGAAAAAGTACTTGATTTGATTCTGGCTCACTGGTTTTTGGTTTGCAGTGGTGGAAAAAGGAGTAGTCACATTCCGTACAGAGATTCAAAACTTACACGAATATTGCAGGCTTCTCTTGGGGGAAATGCTCGAACGGCAATCATATGTACCATGAGTCCGGCTTTAAGTCATGTGGAACAGACAAGGAATACACTCTTATTTGCAACTAGTGCGAAGGAAGTTACCAACAATGCCCAAGTAAATATGGTATGTTAACCAATTAACACTAAATATAATACACTTTTCATATTGATCTGATCATGCCGTTCTTATATATTAGCATATGAGAGTAGTAGTAGGAGATTTATTTGAGAAAAGAATAGTTTTTCATGACTAAAAGACCTACTTTCAAAATCTTGTAATAGATATTTGAGGCACCCATATCATGAGTTGGTTCATCTTTCTACATTTTAGTCAGTTTTGGGCACTTCCAGCTAGCATCATTAGCAACAGTGTATTTCTTTTTATTTTATTATTATTATTATTATTATTTGGGGAGAGAGAGAGAGAGAGAGAGAGAGAGAGAGTGTGTTCAGTCTTTTGCGGTATTGGCTTTCTAATTCTAGTATTTATCATCAATTATGGTGAGGAGTAGAACACAGTGGCTGGTCCTAGTATTTCTTGCAACGGTAGCAACTTTGGCATTGCTTCTATTACTAATTATCGTCTGACTACCAAGGAAATTATGGCCTTTCCATTCAATTGGCTTCATATAAACCCTCATATTGCCAGATTGTGTTTATTATTTATCTAACTATACTTGAACACGCGTCTATATATGACTGTAGATGTTTCTATAGCAAACATATTGTGTTTGCATATGCTGTGTTACCCTTGGTGGTCATGTTGATATTTCTGTGTACCATGCAAAGTTTTTTACTTGCCAATGGATTTCTATCCCATTCCAGGTTGTTTCAGATAAAAGGCTAGTGAAGCATTTGCAGCAAGAAGTTGCCAGACTTGAAGCAGAGCTACGGAATCCAGAACCTGTTTCTTCTTCTTCATCATCATCATCATCTTTAAGGTCTTTATTGGTGGAGAAGGACTTGAAAATCCAGAAGGTATGCATGTTTTGGAGCATGGTAACAAAGACTTTCCATGTATGAGAAGTGGGCTTTCAAATAGCTTCTAGAAATATTTATACTATTACTGCATTCAGATGCAAGGTAGAGCTTACTGCTTTGTAAGTTGCTCGACAATCAGCAAAAGCCCTGGAGTTGTCATTCTAGTATTATTTATGGTGCCTTTGGAACCAATATGTGAAAAGTGAAAGCGATATAACTACGTGCAACATATAGAATATACCAATTACAAATAATATTGTAGATGCAAACACTCAGTAGAGCACATGGTTGATTTCACTTGGTCCCTCGAGGTCTCAGGCTTGAGTCTCGGTGTTTTTACGCTTACTGATAAAAAAAATAAGATAAAAGACTCAATTTGGTTCCTGAACTTTCGTGTTTTGATCATTTGGTCTTGAACTTTCAAATATTGCCTCAATTTGGTCCCTAAACTTTTGATATAAGCTTTAAGGGAAAGGACCGAATTGGGTCAATATGTGAAAGTTGATGGACCATTTCGGGTCAGTTGAGAGTTTAGACACCAAATTGTGTCAAAACACGAAAGTTCATGTATTATTTTTGGTTAAAAAATATTCAATGACTAAATTGGATCAAAACACCAAAGTTCGAAGACCAAATTGGGTCTTTTACCAAAAAATAATAATAATAATAATAATACTGTATATCCATTAGAATCGTGATGGTGTCCTTGGAGCCAGTTGCTAAAATTACATAATTTCATGCATTGTATACAAGATATATCACTTGCTATTCGTATCGTTCTAGTATCTCCTCCTTGAGTGCATTTGATATTGTCTTGCTCTTTAGCTTAATGATGATTTTTTTTTCTAGTACATGATATGCAAGAGTTTAACTTCCTTTCAAGGTCCGTGTTGTTTCTAACTGCTATCGAACTTTTAATTTGAAGATGGAGAGGGAGATGAAAGAGCTGAAGCGCCAAAGAGATCTTGCAGAATTCCAACTTGAACAGGAAAGAAAATCAAACAAGGAGCAGAAGGTATTGGAGTTTCATCTATTATTTGCAGCTATACTCCTACATTTTGTGTTATCTTATTTATTATATTGTTTTCAGGCGCTAAACCACTCAGGGCCTTCTCGGCAAGCAGTCAGATGTCTCTCTTTTCCTAGCGAAAATGAATCAATTTCAGATAAATCTACTCCAAAACCCCAGACTGTTGGAAGGGGAGCAATGTTGAGGCAGTCAGTTACATCTACAGACCCATCAGTACTAGTGCATGAAATTCGAAAGCTTGAGCTGAGGCAGAGGCAACTGGGTGAAGAAGCAAATAGAGCACTTGAAGTACTTCACAAGGAGGTTGCTTCACACAGACTGGGGGATCAAGAAACTGCTGAAACAATTGCAAAGATGCTATCTGAAATAAAAGAAATGCAAGTTAGCTCCGTTCCTGAAGAAGTTGTGCTTGGAGATAAGCCCACCCTTAAGGAAGAGATAACACGATTGAACACTCAAGAAAGCACTACTGCTTCCCTGGAAAGGAAGCTTGAGAATGTCCAACAATCTGTAGACAAGCTGGTTGTATCTTTATCACATAGAGAGGAAACTTCGGAGTTGAAGAACCAGGCGAAGAAGAAGAAAATCCGTTCTTTCTCCTCCTTGAGCAACAGTTCAAACTTGCAAAATATAATAAGGCCTCCATGCTCCCCTTTATCCTCTTCTCGTAAGGTAATGGAATACGAAACTGAGAATAAGGCCCCCACTGACAATGCTACTGTGTCTAGTTGTGATATACTGGACACACCATGCAAAGCTACCCCACAAAAGAATGATGGAAATGATTCGTCAAGGGAGGGAACTCCTTTGTCCCGGAAATCAAATTCTGTAAATGTAAAGAAAATGCAGAGGATGTTTAAGACTGCTGCTGAGGAGAATATACGGAGCATTAGAGCTTATGTTACTGAGTTAAAAGAACGCGTAGCAAAGCTACAGTATCAAAAACAGCTTTTGGTTTGCCAGGTAAGGACCATTTTTGTTGTCATGCTGCTTCCTTCTTTGTTAATTTGTAATCCAAAGCTTCATATTGAATTTCAGTTTAGGTAGGAAAGATAAATGTCAATATTTAACATGTATGTTAGTTTTAATTTTGTCGTTTAGTGGATCTCATTCATAATTATGTGAAAGCAACACAAGTTGTACTGTTATGATCTAATTGACATTCACACCTCCTCATTTCTCTGTTTTAGGTTCTTGAGATGGAGGCAAGTGAATCTGGGACAGAAGTTACCAATATAAGCGAACAATCTCCCTTGCAGTGGCACTTAATATTTGAATATCAGAGAAAGCAAATTATCATGTTGTGGCATTTGTGCCATGTTTCAATAGTGCACCGGACACAATTTTATTTGTTATTTAGAGGAGACCCTGCCGATCAAATATACATGGAAGTTGAACTCAGAAGGTTGACATGGTTAGAGCAGCAACTGGCAGAGGTGGGCAATGCTAGTCCAGCATTGTTAGGTGATGACCCGGCAAGCTCTGTGTCAGCAAGGTAATTTATAACAGGAGTTGGAAATTAGAACTATACACACTCACTAATTATCCATGGAAGTTTCAATAGATGCGTCTTTTCCTGCTTACAATTGATATTAGCCTTGCTCGGTTTTAATGTAGCATCAAGGCCCTTAAGCAAGAAAGGGAATATTTAGCCAAGAGGGTGAGTTCAAAACTAGCAGCTGAGGAAAGAGAAATGCTTTACACAAAATGGGACATTCCAGCAGTAGGGAAGCAGAGGAGGTTACAACTGGTGAACAAACTGTGGACAGATCCTCTCAACATGCAACATGTGCGCGAGAGCGCAGAAATCGTTGCAAAGCTTGTCGGGTTCTGTGAATCAGGTGAGCATGCCAGTAAGGAGATGTTTGAGTTGAACTTTAAAAACCCTTGGGATAAGAAGACATGGATGGGCTGGAACTTGATATCAAATCTGTTACATATATGAAGGAAATGGCATGTGTTTTTCTAGCTGCATTAATTCCATAATGAAAGTAAGTAATACGCATTTTGTAGCTCTCGCTAGAGTTTATTTTAGACAGAAAAATGAGATGTTTGTAATCTGTTGCTGTTGGGGATAACAGGAAACTGAAATCCCCCAACTTGCTAAAATAACGAGGAATAAAAATATATATAACTGCTGTGTTTCGTTGATCCGAGATCAACAAAACAATTTAAACACGTGTTGTAGTCGTAGACATCTTCTTGTTCTAGGGTATAATGTTCTTTTTCTTCCTAAGAATCACAAAATATGTATATGAATCACATGTTAAAAATTATAGCAATAGAAAGTATTTATTTATTTATTTTTTATCGGCAAGCGGTACTCTTATTAAAACCGGAAAGGCAATTAAAGTACAAATGGAGCATCTTAAGCGAGGGAAAGGATTGGATCCCGACGCCAAGAGCCGAAAGAAAAAGAAACTTCAGGAATACCAATTACAATTGATTTTTGTTTTTTTTCACAAATGCAAATACATATCATCACTAGTTTTTTAGGCCGACGTTGTTTGGGTCGTTTTTTAATGATGTTCGATCTACTAAAAGAAAAGTATAGTGCATTTACTAAAAGAAAAGTATTAAATTTTGTTAGAAAATTTGAATGACGCTCA
>JAYMTA010006403.1:0-10448 GCA_036897625.1 Pelargonium cotyledonis
ATTTAATAAATAAATATAAAAGATAAATATTAGGAATATCATTAAAAAAATTAAGTTATTAAATAGAATGAAAATTGTCACGTGTCAATCAATTGATACTCAATTAAGAAATTGGGAGTGACACATGTTACATAGTTAGATATTGACTCCTCTTTAATATATATATATATATAAGACTCAACCAATTTTTTTCGAACAAAAATGAGAAATTGGAGGTGCATTCAAAATTGCTCTACCATATCAGCTGCACCTTTTTTTTTTAAAGCAACTCATCTCATACTACATCAAAGATAGATGTCAGACGAGCCTTGATGCCCGTTCCACCCTAACAAATCAAACAAATTCTCCGAGTACCTAGCTATACATTAGCAGCTCAGTTCACATACCGGTAAGAAAAACAAATTCTAATCTATTAAATTGGGAAACTAAATTACCTATATCTGACACAATCAAACCAAAAGCAATGACGTTAACCTCTCCTTCCGTCTACAGAACTTGAACCACACTATAAGCATCCGACTCCACAACGATCCAACCATCCTTGCTCCCAAACCCATCAATTGGCCTCACAAATTGCAAGAATATCCGCCATCCTAACAACCACCAATCCTTGCCTTCACCCTCCACAATCCATATGAATACCGAACTACGCCAACCAGCTCCTATTTGATTCGAAGCTTGGAAAATATCTGCATCCGTATTTAATTTCGGTCTTCCATAAATTAAAGTGTATTTGTGCTTGTGAGACTATTTATTTTAAAAATGTTATGAAATGCATATTTTCGTAAACTGATACAATTTTGAGGGGGTAAAAAACACGTTTTACAAGGTATTTTGTTAGTATATGGTTAACATTTTCTATCCTCCAGCGATATGGTTTGCGATTTCTTTTAACCCTGAAATGATTTTATTCAATTAAGTGAAAGTAAGGCCGACCTACATAGTTTCATCGAAGAGTATTATACAAATGCTATACTAATAGACTTATTACTTGATCAATAATTAAAATCTAAAGTGAACTAAACAAGAGGCAATGTCATATATTACCCAAATCCTAATCCTAATAGGAAATAAATAAAATAAAATAACAAAAATATCCATATTGCAACTGAAAATAATATAAAATGTCTAAAACATCGTCCAGACGACCTAACAATAGCCCAAAACAGTGTATATCATAGATAAATGCGATGAGTTTTAATCACAAGCTAATTCCGATTGCGCCAACCAAATTTCAGCTTATTCCGAACTCATTAGCATCTAACCCAATATCCCTTGTGCGACTATTCTCTCTAGATGCTCTATATTACTACTCTCTCTATTATCACTTACATCAAGAAGATAGTGTAGATTGTAGAACTATTGGTCGATGATGATGTCAAAGTGGAATTATGACGATGACATTAGAGTTCTTGAATGGAGTACTGTTGAGCGGTCTGAGAGGATACTTTTATAACATACATCATTTCAACTTTCTTTACATGACGAAACCCTAAACAATCTTACGACGTGATGTGGTCTCGTTGAGTCATGTCTTCACTTAATTAATCGAGGCAGGCTCGGGTGAGCCAGGTTATATAAGGTACTGTGATGGCTTTGTAGTGACTAGCGAGTAGGTAAGTCCATAGTAAAATTTACTAAATTTGAGAAGATGTCTTTAAGTTCGTGATAAAAATGTTTATATATATATATATATATATATATGCATGTGTGTGTATGCTTGCGAATTTTGATTTGTTGGTTACTGTAATATTGTGTGTGTGTATATATATATATGAATGAAGTAATTTTGATTTGTTGGTTACTGTAATATTGTTCACTGGATTATTACTAGTTCATCTACAGTTTGTATTGCATATTTATCAATAAGCTTGGGCTATTGTTTTGTATGTTAGATACGTTGGTTTGGTCCGGGCAAGGCCTAAGTTGTACCTAGTTTGTTCTTTTCAATGATTCCACTTAATATAGATAGGGTAATCCGAACCATGCCGGAAAATGCTGGGGCGGCGCGCGCTGCAGCTGGTCAGGTGTTCCAACCCAAAGACGGCGGAGGGCATAGCAATTTAGGAAGCTCTTAGCTGGATCATAAACCGAGGTTGATCGAACTTAATTATTTAGCTGAATTCAGGTCAGGTAATTAGGCTAATTCGAATTCGAATGGAGGATTTCAGTACTCTTGGTTTGGTTATTCCATATATTATAACTATGCTAGTTGAGTTCAATAATGTAGAGTTCTCTATTTGTAAGCGGTTTACGAACTGAGTTGTTCACGTTTTCACTGGGTCATCAGGTTTCTATTGTCAATATCGAAAGAGGTGGGTGGGGTTATGCCCCACTAGGAAGATTTTTTAGTGTGTGCTTATTTTGGTTGATTGTTTCCAATTAGCATAAAGAAGTTATAATTGGAAAATATATTTATAAAAGAAAAATGATAAAATACTCTGATATTCCCCTATTTATGAGAAACTCACCGCAGCGGTCCCTTGACAAAAAAAGTAACTCACTAGTCTCTAGACTCAAGTTAAATTGATCACGCAGGTTCAAAATTAACTTTCGTCTAACGGTTTCGTTAATTTAGCTGACGTGGTGCCAACGTGGCATTTTAATTAATAATATTTATTTTTTATTGCCTATGTAGCGCTTATGTGTCATCATGTAATGTTTTAATATTAGTTCAAAATAATAAGAATATGTGTAAGTTTTTATTGGTTCAAAATTAATGAAGAAATTCAAAATTACTTTACTGCCCATTGAAACTAACCTTATTTTACTAAACTACCCTAACAAACTAATTTCTTCTGCACCGTCTTCTTCACAGTTCACACGCTTCCCTCTCCGGTCACGGCCATGAGGCCATCTCGCCGGAACCCTCACCGAACGTATCTGAGCCGAGAAGGATCTCCCATCTCCGGCGTGCACAGTGAAGCCGGCAACCAAAGGACCGACGGCAATGCCCCTACTCTCGATTCCGGTGTAAATTTCCGACAAGCTCTCTAATTATGGTGAACTTTCAAATTTTGGTAGAAGATTTGTTGTCATCTTTTATCTTGAGAAAACACTAAATTCATAAAAGCAATTGAGAATAAATAAGATAAAAAGATGGTGCGGTGCCTTTCTCTCCTTTCTTCTCCACCATCTCATTGTTCTGCCAATTTGCTTGCTACAAACACTAAAAAAAAAACTAGAACTACAAAAGGCTATAGAGTACTCAGAATCAGAAGATCTCATCATTCAAATTTACATGAAATGTGTTGCAATAACACCACTAATACACCAACAAAAAAAGTGAAATTTTGCATACTAATCACCTCTCTTAGGTTGCAGATTTAAGAAATACAAAAGAAGAAAGAAAAAAACACTCAAATTTCCCATTCAAGTTTCTGGGAATTTTATAGATTCCAGTAAAAATCAAAATCAACACCCAAAAATCAAAAATCAAGCAACCTAACCAAAATTTGACTTGAAGATTCGATCAAAGGCAACTATCGGATCGAAACAGGGTTGTCGGTGATGGAGAAGAACGCCGCCGTCCGCCGCTGCTAATCTCCGCCAAGACCAGATCTCCCACGGCTCGGATCTCCGTTTTGGTCTAGTGGTCGAGAGGAGGAGCTCCACGAGGGTTCTGGCGAGATGGCCGTGAGATGGCCTCATGGCCGTGAGTCGTGACCGGCGAGGACAATGGGTGAAGAAGAGATGAATGCATGATGTTGGGTAGTTTAGTAAATTTAGATAATTTCAAAGGGTAGTTTAGTAATTTTGAGTCATTTAATTAATTTTGAACCAATCAAAACGCAACATGTGTCATATTATTTGAAACTAATATTAAAATATTAAAAGTTACCACGTCATTGCACATCATTACCGCATGGGAAAATAAATAAATAAATAATATTAATTGAAATGCCACGTGGACACCACCTCAGCTGCATTAACGGAACCATTAAATGAAAGTTAGTTTTGTACCTGGGTGACCAATTAAATTGTAGTATGGGGACTACTGGAGTTACTTTTTTGGTCGGGAGACCGCTGCGGTGAGTTTCTCATAGATTAAGGACTAACAGAGTATTTTATCCAAAGAAAAATGATAAACTCTAGTTAGATTTAGCCAATTAGGTATATGATTGTCCCTTTGTAGGTCGTAATCAAATAAACAAAACAAAAAATTGTGAGAATCACGTAGATCACGTGGTATTTGCTGGAAAATGTACGATAAAGCCATTGTCATTGAAAAGCCTAAAATGGTGTAGACAAGGTTGGAATTTGTTAACACTCAAACGAGCTAATTGGGCACACACTCATGTCATGTATTTGTTGGGTCTCTTTCCGATTTGAATTACGTACACTCGTTTTAAAAGTTAGTTAATTCTATTTAGAATTACCATGCTTTAATTAATACTCGATTATTTAAATGAATTGATTAGAAGAAGATAAGAAATACAAGTCAACATGAAACGTCAAACTCAAACATCAATCTAAAATAACTTAAATATGACGGAATCCTTTGTGGCCACAAATTCATATTAATGAATATAGGAGATTTAAGTGAGAGGACGTAATATTTTTTATTTTATTTTCCAAAACAATCATACTTCATTATTTCAAATCATTGGAAATCAAAGTAAGTACACATCACTAAGGCATTTAGACTCCGATCAAACCCTCGGCTCTTTGAATTCATTTATTTTTCTTATGGGTGGCTTGTTTTGTTTTCGGTGCATTTCATATCAATATCATGAGCCACATTATTCGCAGATCGTCTAACACAAAGTAATTGGCTTAAGTTAAATCACCATTGAAATAGTGACACCTCATTAACATAGCTTATATTAAATTTCCTCTAAATATGTATAAAATTCTAATTGTGGTGCTTAAGAAATGAATAAATAAGACCAAGATGTTGCAAGATACACACAAACCAAAATGTTTGTGAGGTTACAATGTGTTACATGTAAATTTCTTTCAGTTTAATACTCTGAAGGTTCCCTACATATTGAAAAGTCATCACTCAGATCATCAACAAAAAAATAAGCCACAATAGTTCCCCACATAGAGGAAGATTGGTCACGCAAGTCCCACCGTTAGTTTGACCTAACTGATCCGCTAGTTCGGGTGACGTGCATCACGTGACATTTTAATTTATATTATTTTTTATTTATTTTCACACATAGGGTTGACGTGGCATTTAAAAATATTTAATAGAAATAAAAATTAAAAATGACACGTGTCACTAATGATTGGTCCAAAATTAATTTTTGAACCAACCAGTAAGTGACCCGTGTCATTTTAATTAAAATTTAAAATTAGTTTTTTTTTTCAAATGCCACGTCAACGCCACGTTGCATTATAATTTATATTATTTTTATTTATTTTCACACGTAGCGTTGACATGGAATTTAAAAATATTTTAATTCAAATAAAAATTAAAAATGAGACACGTATCACTTAATGATTAGTCCAAAATTAATTTTGATAATTTTATTTAATTTTTTTTAAATAGCACGTCAGCAACACGTCACCAAAATAAAATGTCACGTGACGCCACATCACCCGATTTAATGGTTCTATTAGGTCAAACTAACGGTTGGACTTGCATGACCGATTTTTCTTTTTGTAGGGGACTGTTGTGGCTTATTCTTTTGTTGAGAAACTGGCTGGTGACTTTTTAATAGGTGAGAGACCTCCAGATTATTAAACCTAATTTCTTTCTCTAAATCCTCATTAAAAAATGTAGTCTTAGTATTCATCTTGGTAGAACTTGATCAAGAAGACTTGTTACATGTAATTTTTTTCTTTCTTTATAAATCCACATTCAAAAATGCAGTTAGAACTTGATCCAGCCCAAAAGCTTAAGCTAATAGGTGGACGACCCAACGTGTATATTAAGTGGTGACAGACTTCACATTATTTCAATGTGTGACATTAACACATCCGATGAAAAAGAAGTTTGAGGATGAAAACTAAAACAACTGGAAATAATTAATGCTCTTTGCATCCCAAAATGAGTGTCATGTTTCCATTTTTTGCAAAAATTAAGAATTACCAGATAATTTAGTTTGTTTCTAATATTACCATCACTTTTTCACCTACAACCCATATGCAGATATGCCCATATGCATAAGTGATAAGAGTAATATAAAAAAAATAATAATATAATAACCTAGAAATATATACATGACACTCATTTTAGGACAAAATATTTAGACGAATAAGACATTTATTTTATAACGGAGGAAGTATATAAAATTGCAGTAACAAGTGCAAAAATATAAATATAAAAAATAAAAATTTTGATTTGAGAAAAATCTTTTTCAAGTTTCACATTTATCAATAGCTCCCATAAACCCGTAAACATCTTTGCAAATTCATCCAAACCAGTTACTTAAACATTCTATTGGCACCCCACACCCATAATCATTGATTACTAAAATTAGGGTTATATATTTCCAGATCCTCTATACTGCTTTTTTTTCTATGTTACCCCCTGCACTGTACTATTTTATTAATTTACTCCAAATGACGTGTTGTAGCTGGTAACCGCATGCCATGTCACCAAAGTTGTCATGTCATTACTCCACGTCACGAAAAATGCCACCTCACCATGCGTACATGGCAAATGAAATGCTTCTTCTTCTTTTCTTTTTTTTCTTCATCGATTCGATTCTTCTTCTTCGTTGATTCTTCTTCTTCTTCGATGCTATTCGATTCTTCTTCGATTCGTTGATTTGATTCGATTCGATTCGATTCTTCTTCATCTTCTTGCCGGCGCCGGAAAATTCATAGCTTTAACGAATCCGGCGCCGACAAGAAGATGAAGAAGATGATGATGTGGAATAAATGTGATGTGGCGTGATGACATGACTAAAAATATGGTGTGGCATAGTGACGTGACAAAATCGGTGATGCGACATTTGGTTACCGGCAATAGTAGGTAAATTGGGTGTAAAAAAAAAATTTACAGTGCCGGAGTCAAAATGACCAATTTTTGAAGGCACGGGGTAACATAGAAAAAAAAGACAGTCCAAGAGATGTGGAAATATATAACTCCTAAAATTACCACTACCATCCAAGTTAACTTTTACCCAGTCCGTAGGACGATGGATCCAAAATAATATAGATCTCGAACCCGGAATTGAATCCGACCCTAAAATTCTTGTATAGAAGATACATAATATAATTAACAATTATCCATAAAATAGGGTTAGTAAAAAATGAAATAGAATGAATTGGAACTATAAAAAAGAAGGGTATATATAGCTGCAAAAAGAGGCTGAAAATAGGGGAACATGATTCGAATAACATTAAAAATGTCCTATACAAAGTGGTACAACACTATACCCTCATGCATGTGAAGTGTGAAAACTCAGTACATAGCACTCTCATTCTATACATACATAGTACTGAGTTGACAACACCACAATAATAAATATGGATCCATCCTTCACAATTTGAAGACACAACAAATAGATCTTCAAATATATATAGCCTTAGCTTCTTTCTCTTTCTGTTTCTCTTTCTCATGGACATGCCTCTCAATTTACTTTAGCTGACCAAAGTCACCTACTTTATTTAATTGCTAGATTCTCTATCACATACTCATGTGTACCATACCCTACCCAGGTGCTATACTTTCAACATTACACTAACTCTCTGGTACCCAACAAATATCGAACGAGTTTAAGTGCGCATATTTATTTAGTTGTCATCGAAGTAGATAGGATTAAGTGGTTTAAACACTTTATATTTTTTTTAAAGTTTAGAATTCGAGTTTCTCTACTAACGGTGTGAGGTGGGTTTAATCAAACATTTTCGTGCTTACAAGTGCCGTTTGTGTACTTGAATAATAAAATAAAAAAACAGCGTCTAAAACTTAAGTCGAACGCATGAATTTGATTAAAATGTAGCAATAACATATAAACTTTTTATATGTGGCTTTTGCTTAAACGACACAATGTATAGATAGAATCACACTTTAACAATATTAAAATCACATGGCTTTTCCTTGCAAGAAAATGTCCAACAAATGTACTTTAGATGGTTGTACATAAAGTGATTCCCTCCAACAAAATTTTATGTCTTTTGCAGTTTAGCTAGCTAGCTTGAGCATAACTAAAAATTATAGTTAGAATTTTTTTCAGAATCTGTGTGGCAACAGTTAAGTAAGAACAAAATGCAAAAAAACCATAGCACTTGATTCAATTTCCATAGTAAGTGGCAAGACCAAACATTTGATTCCAATGTAACCTAAAATTTCATGTACAAAACGAGCTAAAGAGTAGCATAGTTATGCAGACAACAAAAGTTACCCGTTTCGCCCTAACAATATTTCCTGGTTGGTATATATTGACATGATTTCCTAACACGAAGGAGAAAGACAAAAGAGGAAAACATCGGAAAAATTGACAACAGCCTCCCGGTGAAAAAGCCGGTCACACAACTCGCCTTCGCCTCCGTGAAAACGACGATGATTGATAACATGATTTAGTAGGTAGTGAAGTTGACGATGATGGACACATATAAACACTGGCGGAGCCAAGATTTTGCTCAGGTCAAGTGAACCAAGATCGCTACCACTTGACCAGAGCACTTTCGTTAAAACTGTTGAATCTCACTGGTTACTATATAATAGCGTTTTCAGATACCAGTATGGGTCACTGCCTACTACAACCGCTCCAGGCTCCGTCATTGCATATAAGCTACCAAATAGAAGTTGATGAGTAGAGAAGTACTAGTCATGCCAGCAAAGGAGCATGACCACACATCTTCTGATGATGTAAAGCCTCCCTCTTTGTTCCATGAGGTACCTTCCAAGTTTCCTGCTTGACACCTTCCTCTTGGACTCATCTCCCATGGCTGTACCAGCTGCTTCATGTTCATAATTAGTACTCATGATGATCAATAATATTGATTGATTGAGAGAGAGAGAGAGAGAGAGAGAGAGAGAGAGAGTGTGTGTGTGTGTGTTGTTGAAGGAGAAGAAGTTGTGGTGGGGCTTGAAAAGGGTGTGGGGGTCTGATCTTTTTATAGAGAAGTTATGAGGGTTTGGTCCAAAAACTAAAGTTATAATATTGGGCAGCCATTCTTGGATTTATGTGTTACTCTTTTATTTTTATTTTTTTATATTACATTATTGTGTGAAATGCACACAATATTAGGAACATTTCCCAACCCTAATGTGCCACGTCATTCTCTGCACCAGTATTTATGCAAGTGTCAACAACCAAAATAATGGGTCGGCCATTCATTTTAAACACAAAATTTAAAATGCTATTGTTATTGCAAATATTAAGAGTAAAATAGTTGGTCCTCACTACTCATTTTTTCTTTCGTATAGTTTGTATTATAGATTTGTAACTTATATTTAGGTGATTGTCCTCTTTATGCGAGTCTGGGAATTCATATTGCACCTACAGAGAAACTTGTTCAGTTCTTAAATTGGTGAGTTAAATTAAATTTAAACAATTTTAATTTGTAAAATATAGATTAAATTTCGAATGTTTGTTGTATTATTGATCAAATTGTGAGCTCTACTCTGTAACTTACTTATTTTTCTATTACTTTTCAATATTATTTATTAGAAGTAACTGCGATTTTAACATTTTGTTTGATTAATCTATATCGACCTCTTGTTGATTCATTAATTTTGAAGACAAAAGTTGTTTAGTTGTAGGTTATTAGGTCGGCAACCTACACATAAAATATACATTTTCTTATGTTATTTTTCTTTTACCTAATTATGAGAGTACTGTACTAAACTCATAATTATACATTTTTTTCAAACAATTTCCTCTAAAATATTAGTGTTTAAAATTTTATTTTGAACCTTGACAACTCAAACAAACCCTAACCCATATAAAATTTCAACCCTAAAAATTAATTTAAACTTTTCAAGTTTTGACACCAAAATATGACTGTGTGTGTGTGTGTGTGTGTTTTTTTTTTGTTTTGTTTACACTACAATTGAATAACTGAGTTCAGCTGTCCATGGAGCTAGAACTATCATGGGGTAATTTTCATTTCATGGGATTTATGGTCTAAAAAGTGAAAAAAAAAAAATTTTAGGATGAAAGTCTAAAATAGAGAGTCCAGCTAGAAATAAAAATGCAGAAGCACTGGACCAAAAAGAAAATGAAAGGAAAGACAAAAACATACTCCGTAGTTTCTTAGATATTTGGGCAGTGTCAGTGTATTTCATGGTTGTGTTCCATTTTTTTTTAATGAAAACTCAATGATGTTTCCTTGTCATGTCTCCATTGCCAACCTATAGCTACACTCTCTTCATATCCATCCAACTCTTCTGTTTTCTTCAATCACCACAATATCTAATTATGTTAATAATTTTATTAATTAAAACACTATCTTTTTATATATTTATCATAATATATATATGTTCATTTATTGTTCAATTCATTATATTTTTATTTGCATTCGGAATTATAGAAAATAATTAA
>JAYMTA010006404.1:0-10446 GCA_036897625.1 Pelargonium cotyledonis
AAACAATTATACGGATCTTATGGCTCGAAATGACATGGAATCAGAGATTGTAGGAGATGGGCTGGTCGGTAAGGCAAAATCAGGCAGTTCCAGATTTGGTAGTGGAAGAGGGGCTTCAAGACAGAGCAAACAAGATCAAGCTTGTAAATCTCACACACTGATATAGACATGTTAGGTTCATTGGCTGATCATCAAAATGTATTGTGTTTGTTCATTACATCTGGATAAAACAATTGTGTTCATAATTGTGTTGGGTTATCCAACACAAGTACTAAGTTTGTTATGTTTCTGATGTGTCGTGCATCACACAAACAATCTTTATCATAACACGACACATGATTGTTAGGCTCCAAATAAAATGGGCACATTCATCATGCTGCTTGTTAAACAGTTATTCAAAACCTACAGCTGATTCAAGAAACAAGATTGCTTGAGAAAAATTAGGCTGATTCAAATCTTTCTCCAGAAAAGCGTGAGAAATAAAACTATTGTGTTCATATTGATGACAAAATCACAAATGGAAGTACGATTAATTGGCCACTAACCAATCAAATCAAACATGACAAGTAGAAAAGCAGCTCGCTGATCTTTCTCAGAAACCATACTCTATTACTCATGCTCATACTAAAAATTAGTCCCGGAAAGAAAAGGTCAATCAATGGCTGTCCCGAAAACTATCTTCACTGGTCGCTTTCATCAACAAAAACTAAGGAAAAAAAGTATAACTAATTTCAGTTATTCAAAATCACTGTGGACAAGTAAAACAACAAAACCAAAATCCTGGAGTTCGCAAGCTAAATAAGGCAATTCTTGTATACATTGAAGAAAGCGAGAATTGGTGGAGCAGCCAAATTGAAAGTTGTAAGAGAATTTTGCAGACTATGGATCAGAATCTGAAGCCAATTCTATGGCACCCTTAACCTAATCTGACGTTCTGCCTAGTCTTAATCATTCGTTTTAGCGTTGCTAGCCAAAAGTTGCATTCATCCCACTCACTGGTGGTAAGAAGTACCTGTAACATAGCAGCAGGTCGAGAAAGAATACAGTTATATCTCATTTTGATTCCCCACACCATATATTAACCACTGCAGAAAATAAATAACTGTACCTGGATTTGTAGGGCAGTACTGAAATCACCATTATCTAGAGCCTGACACAATTGCACAAGCTTATCGGCAGCATTTTTCGATATGTCCCCACTGTTGAGTTTGGCGAATAAGGCACCAATTTTTCTTGAATTATCCTCTATTTCCCGCTTCTTGGCTGGATTTGCACGTGCTCCTCCAACAGCTTCTGATGTCTCGTTGAAGAGTCTAGTCAAGGTTGCGATGACAGCCTTTTGGTGAGCTGCAAGAAATTATGAAGGAATGCATCAGAAATCATGATGGTAGAGTAACTAACATTGAAGCAGGAATGCATCAATACACTATCAGTTCCCCTTTATTACTACAAACTAGCACCTGGTGAACCTGCACCCATGTGTCAGTTTCATACCATACAGTACAGCTTCTGAAAGTCAACACTACCAATATAACTCTCATGGTGCTTGCCTTATAAGTAGCCTCCATTCCAAAATTCAATTTTTTAAAAAATAGCAACCAATTTATACATTTTTCTTGGCACTCACAACTGAAATTGATAATCTGCATGCAGCGCAAAGTATCATAAATAACAATCTTATACATTACCAGGTACGTTTGAAGTATCAACGGTCTGTACTGTAGGTGGTGGTGCTGGAGGTGCCATTGCTGGTTGAGATGGCGCAGACTTAGTAGGACTAGATGGTTGAGTACCCATCCCAGATAGTTGAACGCCTGGATTAGTCACTGGCATAAATCCCCGAGGTGCAGGGGAAGGAGCAACAACCTGGGGCATTTTTTGGCCAGGAACAGAACCCATATGTGGTGCAATCGAACCCATATGTGGTGCAACAGAACCAAGTGAACCAGAGCTAGTTGGTACAGGTTGGTAATTAGGATTAGTGGTTCCCTAAAAGTAAAAGAAAATAGAAGTTAAGCACAACAGTCAAAGGAAAATCAATCCCTATAGAATTTGAAATTAGGAAATAATACAGACAGGATATAACTGAGAACCCAATGTGGGCTGCTGATACTGCTCTGCATTTCTCAGCACAGGTGGAGTTGTAGGAATGAAGGGTCTCGCAGCAGGTTGAGAGGTAACAGGAGGTGGAGCAACATTTGCCTAATAGGAAGAAATCAAATAATTTTAGTCATGCTACAAAGATTCTTAATTAAAATATGAACATTGCTTAATTTAATATTAGCACATGGTGATTAAAATAAAATATCAGAAATGGCAAATTTCTCACATGACAAGCTATAGGTAGAGTCTCTAATTCATCCCTAGTTCAATAATGGCACTACTATTTCATTTCTACCCAGAATTATTAAGCTAAAATCTTTTAGTATAGCAGAACAGATTGAGTCTCATCAGTCATCAGTCATTGCTGAGCATTAACAGCATATATAATGGAAAAACACCAGTAACTTAAAAATGTAATAACTAATTCGGAAATAACCTATAAAAATGCAACAGAAAATTACCTGAGGAACCTGAGGTACTTGAGCTGGAAGAAACATATTAGGCGGTGGTGCTGCCTGATATGGAGGAGGAGCACTGTACCCTCTTCCATATGAAGACCCAAGTGGCTGCTGATAATTATCAGCATATAGTGGACTGCCAGGGACACTCTGCTGTAACTGTGGGGTAATACCAGCTGGGTCCTAAGTAATTAATGAGCAGAAATAGATGTAAAATGTCATTCCCAGACAACTAAATTTTGCTATATAACAGTAAGCATGTACTGTATCGACCACAAACATTATAAAAGAGAAGCAAGAGAAAGGTACCGGATAATAATGTTGAGAAGTATCCACAGCATAGTTGGATTTGTCAGCACCATATGCTGGTACATTTTGGGGTTGAGAGTTCCCAAGAGGCATAGACTTGGCTACTTTCTCTACAAGTATTAAAAAAGACATCATTAGGCAGAGAGAGAAGAAAATATAAGATAGAAAAAGTGGGTCATGCAGTGGGTAAACCGTAAACCCATTACAGTTCCCGTTTGTACAGGAAATTATCAGAAATTTGGGATAAGAGGGAAAAACACGATAGAGCAGTAATAAGTAATAGGATAAAATACACAACAAGAAGCATTTATCACCATCTGTTTACTGATACTATTTAGGAGAAGAAGCATTTATCAACACGACATACTCACTATCATAGATCAGACCACTCTCTCAAGTCTCATACAAAAAATACTTATTAAATAATATTTAGGAGAAGAGGAAGAATAATTTGGGAATTAATAAAATAACAAGTCACGCGCAATGCATGTGATGAGAGAACTTTTCAATTAAGCATAACGGATTTCGAAAAAGATTGTGGGGGTCATCTGTTTCAAAAGTAAGTCATGAGAAATAATGGGATTAAGTGACAAGTCTAGGGGTCATTGCAATTTCTCCTTTTTCAAAGTATTAGAACACCAAAGAATCATAAATTTTAAGCATTTCAATGTAACAGAATGATTAATTAAATATATTTTTAATGAAACAGCCTATTGAGGTTTGGCATGTGCATTGTAGGGAGGTTAGTGAAACAGGCGAAACTAAAATGTGCAAGGGTATGACATAATAATGTATTATAGATAAAAAGTAAATGCCACTTTTTTTTCACTGCACCACATCAAACAGCGAAGACCACAAGCAAGCATACCAGATTCTGTGGAGAGAGCAATCCGATCTCGTAAGATCACAAGTTCAGGTGACAATTCATCAGACCCCAAAAGTTTCAAGTACTCCATCGCTGTTGTTAGAAGTCCTTGACTCGCTAAAATTTCAGCATATTTCTCAACAAGCTTGCACAAAGATGCACTAAATTTTTTCTGCCCAGTTGCCAACGCAAGAACTATAGTTTTTTCCATCAAATCCTGACAAAAAGTACAAAAGAAAATCAACTTTCCAGCCAATAATATCAGTACTAATAAAAGTGGCTAACTCACCTGAAGAAGGTCAACATATGATTTCCCTTCATTCTCAGCTGACAAACACCTCGACCAAATTTCCACTGTTTTGTCAATATTTCCCGCACATATATAACAAAGAGTTGCAGTCAGCGTATTACCAGCAGCCATAAGTTTTGAAGCAAGGGTGTCACAGAGAACAGTCCATT
Organism: Pelargonium cotyledonis; assembly: GCA_036897625.1. NCBI lineage: Eukaryota > Viridiplantae > Streptophyta > Magnoliopsida > Geraniales > Geraniaceae > Pelargonium > Pelargonium cotyledonis. The sequence continues at coordinate 4,195 of JAYMTA010006404.1, forward strand.
CCTCTCTCTGGGCAAACTGTCATTTGGATGATAATGATGATGTGAATAAATAAATAGATCTTATACTTGTATGCATGCATAAAATTAAAGATAAGAGGCTATATTATGTCTTGGCAATATGCATAAAATTAAAGATAAGAGGCTATTTATGTCTTGGCAATTATTTGTTTAAGTGTTGTGTTCTTACAAATGGAAAATGATAACAAGGGCATGCACAACTTATTTGGTCGGGCTCACCAAAGTGGCTAAATCAAATCAAGGAGTTGACCATATACTCCAAAATCAATCTAAAAGAGGATCGAGTCATCATGGTCTTACTATGAATAGAAACAGCGTAACCCCCCAAAAATTAATAATGAAGTGCAAAATGGCTAAAAAAATCCAAGTACCCATGTCCATAGACACCATTTATGGAGTTGAGAAGCTTACAGTACAGAGAAGAGCAAGTGTCTCTTTCCAGAATTTCAGGGGCCTGGTGTTTACAAGGCTCATGAGGTCATTGTTCACCATTGCAGAAACAACCTGAAAGTGGATTCCGCATCAAATGCACGATTCCACATACATAATGAACATTCTTCAGTTCAAAGATATGATACTATAACAATTCAGTTATATGTATAAATTCAAATATGGGAAATCAACCCAATAGATGAAAAAAAAAAAAACAAACCTTCAGGTAAGGTGAACGGCTCATTTTAAGGTATTGATCGCGTGTGCTCTCCCACAATGAAGTACCACCAACATGAGCAATAACTAAAGCATCAGCCATTTTATTTGTAGAAATGCACTGTGCAACTGCCCCTTTGTAGTCTCCAACAACTAAAGCACGTTGAACAGCATCATCAAAAGATGGGTCGGCACTCTCCTCCAGTCCATCTTGTTCTTGCTGAGTTTCAATAGGAGCAATATCCTGAGGAACAAACTTATTGGTACTAGGAGATGAGACGGGAGTATCGTTTTTTGGACTAGGAAGATTGTTGAAGAAATCTTCTCCGTTATCAGAAAGGAAGAGATTGGCATTATTATCAGCCCCAACTCCACCTTGATCTACAACGGTATCTTCAACCCCAAGAGCACTCACTTCCTGGGATAGACCATCATTATCCTTCTCTTCTACAGGCATACTGAAACCGAGATGGGTGAGCAGTTTTGTTCTTGCCGTTCCATCATCTTCAAACATGACCTTTAAGAAACTCCATGTTTCTTTGTCATCCTGGGATCTATTGAAAAAGGAGAAGAATAGGTCATAACAGGATTTAAGAAAAAGAAATAGAAAACAAATTATATTTCCTAGGACAGAGGCATACTCTGACTCGTCAGACTTCTTTTCACATAATGTCCTAAGCAAAGACCTCTCCCCATTTTGTATGGAAGCTTCAAACTCTGTTGAGCGACTCACCAAAGTATCCTCTGTAACTAAACTATGCACATAAAGCTGAAAAAAGAAAAGAAAATAGAGATAATGAACTAAAAAACTATCAGGGAGAGATGTGTAAGAAAAAACATGTTGCTGTGGCCCAATAAGGCATACCTCTGAAGCCCCTGCAGGAGATGCCTTGGGGTGAAATGAAACAAGCTTCCCTCCAAACCCAAAAGATGCCCCAGCTGGACGTTTATACCATTTTGGAGCTCTTAAAGGTGCTGCAGAGGAAAGATAGTGTATAAGAAAATATACCCAATAGTAGCAGGAGATAGAACAAAATCAGATACACTGAATAAGTTCCTCACTTTCTTGTGTTATACAATTGTATGCCCGCCTATGACCCAATCCCATAAACCTCCTCCTCATCAATAATACAAGCCATATAATAAGTAATCGGTTTATCAATAAAACTCGCGAAATATGGTTCCATGAACCAAAAAATCTATGCTTTGAAAAAACTGAGGACCCGGAAATAAATGAGAAACCGTTCCCAGGCCTTTTTTATGCTTTCAGTACCAGTCAGTCAGTGTCAATTGTTACCCATCAAGTCTTGTGTTAATACTATAATTTATACAGGCTCAATCAACTAAACACAACTAAGAATTCTACTGCATGTTGTCACGTATGGTATCTCTAGCAAAAGTGAAAACAGCCTAATGTCATCAATTCAAGGGGTTGTTCACATCAATAAACTAAATTGGATTACCTGCACCAAAATCATTCTCCCCAACACCATATCGGCTGCAACCCTGTTAAAGAAAGTTGAGAGATCCATGAAAACATATTACAAAAGCATTTGGAGAAAGAAAGTTTTGCATTGTAATCTAGATACTTTAAACTGAAAAGTGAACTGTGCTTTTTGTTAGAATTACTTTTTCTCTTATATAATTCTTATTACTGACACGATGATAATATATACAAGATAAAAAGATCCAAGACCCACCACTTTCATCTTCTTCTTTTTCACTTCATTATATGCAGCATTGTTTTTATTAGTAAGCAACAAAAAGCCAAGGAAGCTGAATACATGTGCATATAAAATATAAAATATAAAATAAAAACATGACACACCTCAACATTATAAATGCCAATCTTGCCATCAAAGGAAGATGCTGAAATGACACCAGGTATTTTCGGGTACCAATGTACATCAAAATTCCAGTTGGTGCCAGCAGGCAATTCACATACAATCTGCTCCAAGAAAAACATATCTCAATAAATTACAAATTAGAGAGATATGGGTAGGAAGGTTGATGTGCGTAGGTATGTTCCCTTACCTCTCCAGAAATGGTATCCCAACAAATAGTACGATTATCTTTAGCACAAGTTAGCAAATATGAGCTGTCAATGGGGCACCATGCCATTGCAATTACACCTGTTGGGATAGGAATAAATATATAAATATGTATGAAGACAGAGATACCCAATACAGTTTGACCATAATAAATGAACAAAAGATACTAAAGTGAGAAGAAAGCAATACAACGCAACAAGAGGAAATCTGACATTAAATATTTATTTCAAGGAATTTTACATGTATGAGTAAATTTTTCACAATTTTAAATGTTTTCAGTGTCAATAATGCAGGAAATCACCAGTGCCGCCAATAAATATATCAATGCAGGGGATCATAACGGGAAAAAATAAATAAACAAACTTTGGCATAAACCACCTACCTATGATTTCAGATTATGTTATTGTTCTAATGACAGCTTACTACAGTAAAAAACTGAAAGGTGATTGGCAGACTTGAGTCGATACACTCCCATCGCCCGAGGTGCAAGTCATAATTACATGAAATATAAAATATATACTTATATAATAGAACCCAAAAAGACCTACTAAATAGTAATATAGAATAAACTTACTAAATAAAGAAAAATCCAATCTATTTCAACTAGACTTTGTATATTTAACAAAAGATCACAAAAAAGACACAACTAACAGCCAAAAAATCTTGGGGTTTTCATCTAGTATCTACTTTACTATCAAGTATCTCCCAAGCCAAAACCTAAAGATCATAATCAGAAAATATATCTAAAGCTTTTCCCTTCCACATCAAAATTGAGGAACTCTAGATGCTCACCTAAACATACAACTTCCTACACTTCTTCAACTAAAAAAAAAATAGTTATTCGTGAGAAACTACAACAGTACATCTTCTCCAATATGAAACCGGGAGTCAAGCAACAAGAAATATAAATAAATATAAAAATCTATTCACAATGAGGGATCATTTTTCCAGGTTTCATACCTTTAGTGTGTCCCACAAACTCTTTTATGGGTGACATGATGTTCCGCATATCCCAGAGCTGCTTACAATCATCATTACATTGGCAAAATTACAAACGTTTACAACCAAGTATAAACAATTCCATCTGCATTAGACATTACCCTCAGAGTAGGTGAAATATCTTCATCCGATGCAACAACAAGCTGAGTGGCCACATCTGGATTCCACTGCAAAACAGAGCATCGCCTTCTATGTGAATCTGCAAAACTGTCAATTGAAAAGAGCATGTCAGACAATAAATAAATAATAATAAATAAAAAAAGACCAATCAGATAACTATACATAATGACAAGAAACTTGACCTTATCACTGGTTTTTGTTTCTTCAGGTCCCAAACCACTGAAAATATAAAATAAAATTATATTATTCAGAGTGAAAGACAAACAGGACAAACTTAATAACAAATTCAAAAAATTTATTCCTTACCAGTTGTCCCATTATATGATGTGGAAGCCAAAATATGTTGAACCTTGCTGTTCCAAGAGACATAAGAAATTTCACCTTGAGCAGCAGAACCGCTACCCTGTATAAAGATTTCACATATCATTTCAATGGCCTAATCTACCCAAAAGTATAGTAGAAGAACTATAATTGGCAAATATGGGTTAATTTCCAATCGTTTCATACCCAAGATATATCAAATCAGCAATTAGGGTGCAGCACATTAAATATAGATAGACACGGCATATATACTAATTGCATAAATACATAATGAGTACCACTTAAGTCCACAATAATAAAATAAAAACCACATTCAGAAAGTTCAAAATCTTGAGAGAGTTGAGGAATACGATGGAGGATAACCAATAACACTATGAACAGCCAATTAGATCTCCCATCAAAATCCAGCTATTCCTACACCAAAAGCACCACACATGGCAAAACCTTATTCCTTCACAAACTACAAAATATTTATTCCTCTCAAACACCCACTCCAGCAAACAAGCATCTAGGCATACTCCAGTGTACAGGAAGACCAGAGAGCAAAGCTCTCCAGCAACCATGTAGTATGGTTCAATTGTAGTCTGAGTCTCAGTTAACTATCACGTATACCATCTACATGCCATGGCAATCATGAATATCTTCTTTTTTTCCGCTTTTTACTAGGGTAATCTAGTGATGTATAGTTAAAAAGATTTTTTTTTTTTTTTTTGGCATGGAATATTGAAAATGAAAATACTTCCAAAAAGGAACCCATAAATCCTTAAACACAATATTATGTGGTTTTCAATCAAGCTTCTAAACACAGGTAAACCAATACTGGCTTCTCCTACTCCATACCAGATACAACAATGTCAAAGGCTTCACATACTTCCATGGACCCTTAAGATAAAATTTAATAGCTACCATCATATGATAAACAACCAAGTCAGGGAACTGGCTAATATATAATAATTAACTATTACCATATGCAGGTGCTCACACTCTGAAACATTTGACTGCCATATGACAGAAACAAACCTTGAGAGGTGGAAAATGAGAAGGTTCTCCTGGGTTAGTCAAATCCCATATGCAGATTTCGCCATCATCGGCCCCTGATGCGAGCAAGTTTGGTGTAATGCTATTAAATTCAAGACCACGAACCTAAAAAGATGAGCGAGCAATCTAACATTAGCAGTTGCCCATGGGAGATGAAGACCAGAAAGATAGCAGGTTTCCAATTGCGCAAAATGTAGTAACTTACAGGGCCTTTATGCCTTGAAAGGCGACCAACATTAGCCTTTTCACTTCCTTCAGAACTGAAATTGAAGTAAATGTGGTAAGGCAGCAAGAAAAACTGACAATGCAGATAAATTATGAAATTTTCTAATAACGCTATAAGGTCCATTTTTCACACTACATCAAATTATGTCACCACAAGAGCACTAATGTAATTCATAAAAGAATTACATATGAGTTTTACGGTCAAATAAATAAAAGTAAAAAGTTCCCAGTAACCAAGTAGCATATGCAATCACTTAGATTTTCTTCTTCTCCATCTACGCCCAACACTGAACAAACCATTAATGTAATGTATAAAAAAAATTTCGACTAATGCAATTGCAAAAGAAGTGTAACTCCCATAGATAAATAAATAAAAACATGTATGGTGCCACTACAAATCAAGAATTCCCTTATATTTTTGCCTGCCATTCACTAGGGAGCACTAATGCAAACGGCTACACTTATTCAACAAACTCTACTACTGGCTCCAATCAAACAATCCAAAAAATCACAATTGGCTAAAAATTCAATTCAAGAAAACTGGAGCAATCCATTTCAACCAGACAATTGAGATCAATTTACACTACACTCCACACCACGAATGTGAATCCACTCAAAAGAACAGTAAAACCACCCTCAATTACCGGATCAGAGGCAGAGGGTTCCACATGTCAATGTTCCCATCCACAAGCCCGCCGGCAATGAGCCCGAGCCCAAACTCCTCGGAACCCGATCCATTCCTGCCCCATGAGAGACGGTTGAAGCGCTCGGAGCTGGTGCACTCGGCGAGGGCGGGGGTTTGCGGATCGTCGGACTGGAAATAAATCTTCAA
>JAYMTA010006405.1:0-10445 GCA_036897625.1 Pelargonium cotyledonis
TTGAACCAAAATAGGCAAAAAAAAAAAAAAAAACAAACCTTAATTAAGGTGAATTTTCTTCGGTTCCGGTGATTTTATGATGTTTCCGACGACTTTATTGTGTTTCCGATGACTTTTTAATGATTCTGGTAACAATTTATTTTTCCCAGCGAAACTATGAATTATCCGACGAAATATGATGAACATGTTTTTGATGAAGAAGAAGGGTAATAGAGTGAAGGGCAATTTTGGTATTTCAAAAAAATATTGGTCATGTGCTAGGCACATGATTGAATTTTTGGAATATTCCGTTAATTTTGATGGAAAAAATAGACGAAAAGTTATCTAACATAGTTCACGGTAGCCACTAATTACAAACTAATGGTATGTATGTGTAAAAGGTGTAAAGTTGAGGGTGGATATGTGTAATTTTCTGTATTGTTAAACATAAACCATCCAGATGATTTCTCCTTATGTCGTTCCTCTGTTCTCCAACCTTTTTTCCAGATACAACACAACACCACCACAAGTTATTGCACAAACTTGCTTTACCTTTCTCATTTTTCTCTACCCACAAAAATTAATTTGATTCTATAATAGATTCAAGGACTATATATTCCGGATTGTTCAAAATTTCAAGGATCTTTCTTTAATTTTGGTCTATTTAAGCATCCCTAAAAAGCTTGATGTCACTTTCTGGAGAAATAAAATATTAGAAATTAGTACTCCCTCCGTCCCAAAATGAGTGTCTTGTTTCGTTTGCATTTTTGTCCCAAAATGAGAGTCTTGTTTCTTTTTCTAATAAGTTAGTTATGCATGAATTGTCAATAATATCCTTATAAAAAGTTATTTAGGATCTCTCAACACATGATCCTGAGGATACAATAGTAAATATAGTACACTAACTAACTTCTCCTAAATTTTTCTCAAAATGAAAGGACACTCATTTTTGGACGGAAGGAGTAGAATATATATTTTAAAGTAGTTGTAGGAAAATGAAATTATCCTGAATTTGTGGTAAATTGGCAGTAGTGTAACTCAATAGAAAAAAATGAATCATCTCACCAATAAGTCCAACCAGCAACATCAACTATACATAAGGACTAATTTCATTGTATAAAATGGGGAAAAATTGCATTATGTAGAGGAAAAGTTCAGCGTATTCCATATGAGCCTCTTCAAAACAAATCATGAACATGAGCATGGAAACAAATCATTAGATAGTATGCGTGACTTGATTCCCAGGATACTATAAATGGATTAAGTCCTTTTTTAGTTTTAGTTTTTATTGAAAGTTCTTATAAGCACAAACATCATATTAAAATAAGAAGATATACAAATACATAATCAATCAAACTAAGAATCCAACCAAAAACAAGCACACACACTTACACAATACCAGATGCAAAGAGGTGATTTGACAAAAAAAAAAAAAAAATTAGGGTAAATTAGCTAAATGCCCATTGTACTTGTTTAAATAATTGAAAAGACCACTAAGTAGTTTTCACTATAGATTTGACTATTGTACTTGTTTATTTTTATTTTTTTGGTCCAGATGACTTGCTACTACAAGTCTACCATATCCATGTCAGCAGAATCGCCTTGTCAACTAGCCGTGTCATCATTTTTTTCCACGTCAGCTAGCCACATCAATTTGTCGCCACGTAGCCATTTTATAAGCCGTACGACATCGTTTTCAATTTGTGGAAACACACCAAATTCTTCTCTTCAAGACGATGCCGTACCTGTAAAAGAAAGAAAAGATGGAAGTTAAAGGGTTGGATGAAGTTTAAGCTTGGCTTCAATGGTGTTTTTTATCAAAGGTGTTTGAATCGAAGGAGGGTGAAAGTGATTGAATAAGGGCGACATCAAACAGAAGAAAGGATTTGTGACTCAAAGTTTTCAGTTGTTGGAGGAAGAGTCACGATCACAGGTTCCATTGTTGTTCAAAGTCAGGTTAGTATGTGTTGATTTTGTTGCAAAATTTTAAACTCTACATGTTGCTTGTTTTGTTGCTGAGAAAAACATATACTATGAACCCAACCCAACCTTCAAAATGGCACATCCTGTAGATTATTTTATATTATAAACCCTAACAATTTTTGTTACATTCATTGAACTTGTGTTTTACATGAATTCATACAACTCTTGAAGAGATGTAATGATTAAGAAATAAGAATTATTCTTGTTGTTGCTTTTTGGTAATTGTATATCAGACATTATGGATGAAAATTGCTATTGTTTCTACTAGTTTAATAATTAACTATTTAACTTTGCAATTTAGTGATCTTGAAGAATATGATGTCTATGTTAATGGTTGCATTGAAGTGGTTTAGAATAAACTTGTTATCGCTTCTTTCGTTGTTTGTATAATCAAATTCCAATTTTCTTTCAATCAATTTGCTTATAAATTACTGCTAACTTGTTCCTCGGATATAGATGGAATTTCAGGTTTTAATTTGTTGATTTCTGCTTCTCTGTATTTGTCCATATATTTCATGGGTTTTGCTTGATTGAAAAATTCCATTAGCTACTTCTTACTTAGTTAAAGGATTAAACTATCTATCACTGGTTTCTGGTTGTTTTTTAGGTAGGTTTACAACAGAATAGCATCTCCATGGATGTTCCTTGGTCTTTTATATGATCCTATTTGTAGTTATGATAATATAGCCTTTGTCCCTTGAGAATGGATGTACAATGTGTTGTGTATGCTGTTCACAACTACTGCATTGGGTTGGAGAGTGGTAGTAATGTCATATGTGTGCTATTAGAACAATGGCAACTACTCTTATGTAGTTTATGTATGAAGTGAAACAAAATGATGGTTTATTTTACTCAATATGTCATCTGTTTCGGTAGCATGGGTACCGCTATGGATGAATTTGTGAATTGTGAGTGGGCTTACGAACAATTTCTACTAAAATAAGATCTTAAGCACCTGGTTGTAAAACTTACTTCGAAGTAATAAGGTTATGATATTAGATAACTGTAAAAGAGTTATATTGAAAATTACTATTATTATTTAAGTAATTTAACTTTGTGCTTTTGATTTTTAAACATACAATAATTAGACAGTGCCCCATAGAGTTAATATACAAAAAGAGGTAGATAAGAGGACTCGCGAGTTAGTTGCTGAATTATAATTATAATTATAGATTGTGTTTTAACAAAGGGATGCTGGCTCAAGGTAGTTTTTTATACCTTCACTTTTTTGAGATAGACTCTGTATACTTTCACTTTTTATACTTTCTATTTAGAGGTCGTTATTAGTACTGGAAAATATGATGCAACTTCTTTGTTATTTTTTTTTGGAGTATAAGTCCATATGCATTTGTTTGTTTAGTCGTCCATGATTTAGGATAAGTTTTGATATGTTTTTTTATGGTTGTTTGGTAGGACAACAATAGGAGCACAAGATGAGAAAGTTAATTTTGTGGTTAATTGCAATGGGGTCTTTGAAGGAGAAGGCTCAAATAGGATATATGTTGGTGGGCAGGCCCTACATATTATGGACGTAGATGTCGATATAGTGGCTTATTTTGAGTTTCCATCTATGTTCTAGGAAAATAACATCTACTACTTGAAGCCCGACAATCGTGAAGTGGTTTGGGATTCTTTGATCATAATCAAAACTGATAAAGAGGTTAATGAGATGATGGCTTCGTATGAGGGGTTGGGACATGACATTATAATCTACATTGATCATAAGGAAAATGACAAGGGTGTTTCGGTAGGTGGTGAAACTGTTGATGTCAACAAGGGCAACAACATTGATCAAGGGCTGGAAAAAAGTGGTGATCATGTAGTTAATATAGATTTGGAAGAGTTGCTTTCAGAAGAGGATTGGGCAACAGTGAAAGAGGATGAAAGGATGGCTGAGGTTGAGGCTATATTTGGTCAAAGTTCAGGAGGAATAGGTTTAGAAAAGGCAACAATTTTGGGCCATAAGACGTGGTCTTTTGTGGACTACAAACACTTAGAGGATGACGAGTTTGAAGATAATGGCAGTGATGGTGGAGAAGTTGTAGCTAGTCCACGGCCTAAAGAACGTTTGCAATTAAGTGACGAAGAAGTGCAACCTGAGTTATTTAGTCATGACGAGGTTCCCTTGAACAAAAACTGGACAAATCCAATGAACAACGATGAAGAAAATGCAGATACAAATAGTAGAAAGAAGCAAACAAAAGAGAAAAGATGAAAGAAAAAAGTTATAAGTACGGACTCTGGTGGTCTTGAAGATCCTGATTATGTTGAAGAACGACAACTAGACCCATACTCATCAGATGACGATGATCCACGACCAAAACCTCCTTACAACCCTAACCTAGATATTGATAATTATGTGATGAAGCCTTATGAGAATTTTGGGAATGTCAAGATTTTTCAGGAGGTGGTGAAAGAGGTGGCTATTAGAGACGGCCGAAATGTTGTCTACAAAAAGGATGAGGCTGGTAGAGTGACGTTCCAGTGTATTCATGCTCCTAGGTGCCCTTATATATTGTATGCATCTCATATTTTTGAGACTGATCACTTTATGTTGAAGACTTGAAACTTCACGCACATATGCGCTCCTGATTTCACTAATGTCCCTGTTAGTTCAAGCTGGGTTTTAAAGAAGTTTGTTGACCGAATTAGATCAAACAAGAAAATGCCAATTTCAGCCATTATTGAAGATGTCGCGTAAGAGTACAATGTTGACGTCTCAGTTAGCCAAGCTTTAAGGCGAAAAGGGATGCACTGATATTGATTAATGGGTATTTCAAGAAGCAGTTTGGGCAGCTTTGGGACTATTGCAATGCTCTAATGAAGTCAAAGGAGGGTCGAGATTGTGTGAAGCTAAAATTTGAAGTCGATGATGTTAAGGACGATCATGCCATTTTCCAACGGATATTCATCTCATTTGAAGCCACAAAGAATGCTCTTTTACATGGATGTCGGAAGGTTATCAGGCTTGATGGGACCTTCCTCAAAGGTCCATATGGTGGAATCTTACTAACTGCCACATGCAATGACGGCAACAACAATTGCATTGTTCTTGCATATGCTGTTGTGGAGACTGAAAGCTACGCTACATGGAAGTGGTTCATGGATCACTTTCTAGATTTTGTTGGAGATGATTGGTGCTTCATTTCAGACCGACAAAAGGTAACAAATCTTTAGTTTCCTTTGTTTTAATGGTAGTCTCTACAGAAAACTTCTAATTTTTGGTGTTTCAGTAGCTGGTTTGCTATGAAAACTCGATAGCTTGAACATGTTATGCTTAAATAAATGCTTTTTGAGCTCTATTTGGCACTTTGATTTGAATAATTGTGGTTAGGTTTGATGAGTTTGCTATATTTGATTTAAATAAATGCTTTTAAATGTTGTGTATTATATAATTGATATGGGTCATTGAAAAAGCTAGAGACTGCTATCTTTTTTCTTTTATTTTTTGGAGGAAAACATGTTCTAATCTTATCTACTGGTTATATATGTTTCAAAGCATGACATGAATTTGTTTTTGGAACTGTTATTGGTTAAGATTCATTAAAAATTAGGAGTCAAAATAGTGAATATATGACATGATGTTTAGTTTAGTTCAAAGTATAACTTGCTAAAGTTTAGTTCAAATTGTGCATATATGTTTTGTATACTTATATTTGTTTATTGTTTTCAGTTAGTAAATTAGTTCTCTCTACTTATATTTGTTCAATGTTCATGTATTAGGGTTTGCAAAAAATATTCAAAAACAAAGCCTATTATAACATTGTTGGAAGGAATTAGGTCAATGATAATGGTGAAATGTCAGAAAAAAGGGAAAGTGCAGCAAATCATGCTCAAGAGTACACACCTCTTGCAATGGGAAGATTGACTGAACAAATAAATGGTAGCAAGTATTGCACCGCTTTGTACTCCGGGCAGGTACTTTTCAAGTAGATGATAGAGAAAAAAGATGGGTAGTGAACACCCTTAAATAAGAATGTGGATGCGGGTTTTGGGACCTTGTTGGCATACCTTGTAGACATGCCATTTCAGCCCTACAAAAAGCCGGGGAGTCGCTTGAAAAATAGATCAGCAATTACTATTCTTTGGAAATGTATAGGAGGTGCTATGTTGGTATGATTCAGCCTCTACCAAGCTCTGATTAATAGGAAGAAACAGGTCTTGCTCCTTTATGTCAACCAAGAATTAGGCCAAAAGCTGGAAGGCCTGCCATTAAAAGGAGAATATCTCAGGGTGAGGAAATTGACAAGCCAAGAACAAGAGTCAAGGCACAACGATGCTCTAATTGTAAGGAACCTGACCACAAGTATCGTCATTGCCCAAAACCAAGAAGAAAAGTTACAGCGACACCACAAGTGGTATGTTTTTTAGTTTATAAAATCAACTCTTAAAATTACTAGTGATGCTGATTTGTTTACCATACATACGTAGATTATTTTTATGTCTTTTAAATAGTTGTCTATATGTACATAAAGCAAATTTTGGAACATAAGACATATCTCAGTACAAAGAGGACAACCGAGGCTTTGGAGTAGTGTATGAGGTATACCTACACTACCAGATTGGACCCCTATTTGCAACAATAACTATTGTTGTGTTGCATGAAATGTTGGGAAAAATCATTTCTGAGTGTGTATTTCCAACACATTTTTCGTAAGTGTTGCCAATAAAGTATAATTGTCAACAGTTTCAATTCTGTGTCAAATAATGGAAAAAAGTGTTACGCATACATGTATTTCGAAACAGTAAAAACAAGTGATAGGAATAAAAATGTACTTGTTACCAATAAATTCAATTTGCAACATACATTTGATAAAGTGATGGTAGAAATACAAAGTGTGTTGGTAATAAAATACTTTACCCAACAAATAACACATGATGGTAGTGGAATGTTGACAATGATACCACATTTATAACACATATTTTAGAAATGATGGGAAAAAGATGTAATGTGTTGGAACAAAATATCTGACATGTAATAAATTTCGGATGTGAAACTTATAAATGTTAATTGTCAACATAAAAACAAATGATTTCTACTGAAATGTTGACAATGCTATCACATTTATAACACGTTTTGTATAAATGATGCAAAATAATATTTATATGTTGCTATATATAGTGTTAAAAATTAAAATATCATGTGAAATGACTCAATCATTGCTTGTGAATTGGGAATGTGTTAAAAATAGTAACAGTTTTTTATTCAATGATTCAAGTGAAAGTGAGTCTAGATTTGCATTTTGCATTTTCTGATCAAAGGAAGAAGATTTTGTACTGAGAATTTTGGAGCTCTAGTTTGGGTTATGTGGTTTCTTAATCTCATGCTTTATGCACATATTATAGGTTTTAAATATGTGTTTCTTAATCTCATGCTTTATGAACATATTTTGGTCATTGCTTTTGTTTATTTGGATGGTTGTATATATAATTTTATATATACTGTGTTTCATTTGATCTTGCTTCTATATAGTAACTGTTGGTTGTATTGATTATCTAGGAGTGAATACTTATCGTTCGTCTCTTCTTCGTCTCAAGGATGTTTTGATGTGGTATGATACATGTGTGCACAATGTCAATTTAAGGTAAAACGTGCTTTATTAAAATATGATTTCTCCACTTGTGTTGCTTATTTGATATATGGTGTGCGCCTTTCCATTTAAATAGTTTGTTATTGGAAAAGATGTATCTGATGTGCATGTCAAGGTTGAGTATGCTTTTGCTCAAGAATATAGATAAGTTAAAAAGCCTTAGTACCTTTCTAATATATTGAGGCTTGTTGTTTGTCCAATTAAGTGCTAACTATATTCTTGGTCTGCACATATGTTTTTTGTATCCAAATTTGAAATTTATTGTGTGTCCTGCTCGTTAAGTTTGTTTTATGCTTGGGCAGTAATTAATTGCTATCGTGATAAAATTTTGCATCAAAATTCCAGTTTTATGTTTCATTTTAACTCTTCTTTACACTTCTAAATGAATCACAACTGCTATTGGAATTTCCGTAATGCTAGGAGTAAACTATATATACAACCATCATTTTAATGTCTTATGGACGTTGTTTTACTCATTTTTTGGGGACTTCACAGGAATGATGTTTCACTTGTTGGTTTAAGCATTTTTTTGCTATTTTATAATCAAGTTTGGTTCTTTGATCTCAAATTATAGAATGAAGTGTAAGCTATTTGAGAGAATTGTTAGTTTGTACAATGAAAGATCACTGCACTGTTGTTTCTAATTTTGTCACTAATTGCTTTCTGTAATTTGTTTATATGCAATGTATGCCTCAAGATATGGTTTTTTATGCTTTTTTGTTTGTTTGTTTTGTTTTTGTTTCAATATGCTTTTGTCTTATATCTTGGAAGCAGATACATCAACAATTGGTAACTGAGTGCAACTTTGAATTTGCATGTTTAAACAGGCTGCAAGTGTGTATAATTGTATAATTGGAATGACGTAATAATCCCAGTATTATAGTTTCTATAATTTAGTGAAAAGTTTAAGTTTTCTAATGTATTTGGTCAATATTTATTCTCATTGAGTTCACTTATTGTCCAATCTAATTTTTTTTGCATCTTTAAAGTTTCAAGATGATGATTGAATTGACAAGATTATAGCATAAATGACAGAAGAATTGAAGAAGAATTTATTTATGATTTATTATTGCATTTGTATATTATTTATTTTTGTTTAAATGTATATATGTTGATTAGCTAGGTTATTTTTATTGTATTGGTATTTTGTATGTTTTATGTTATTTTTTATTTTGTAGTTATATATATTGAAATGTAATCTTTAATCAAATTTGTAGTATTCTATGAATTTTTATAATGATATTTTAGTGATGCAATTATATTTTTACAATAGATATTTTAGTGTTGCAATTAATATAATTGTGTTTACCCATCACTTTAGTGATTATCTAACATGTGATGCAAATTGTGTTAACCTAACATCAACACTATGTAGTTAATTAACTAATTTGTGATGCAAATATTGTTTACCCATCACTTATATATAGTTAATAAGTGATGCAAAACGCATTGAACACAATATTGCTTATATGTCTATGTTGCTAAATTGTTATTAAGTGATGCAAATGTTTTTTCCAAATGTTAATTTTTATTTTTCATGTTGCAAAATTGTTTATAAGTGATGGTAAAATTAATTATTAAATACTTTTTATTTGTGCATGTGGCCAAATTGTTAATATATGATGCAAATGTTACTTCTTCAACAAAAATTTCATTTAGCATCCATAATTGTATATTATCATATGTAAAAACACATGTAGACAAATACATATTGAAACAAAAACTACATGTTGCTAAACACGTCTGCAATGTTATCAATAACAACTTTCATTTCCAAATATTTATAGCATATTCAATTTACATGTTGGGAAAAAGTATGATGCAACATAAGAAAACTATTTAACACCCTTTAAACAATGTTGCATTTTCTATTTCTGACTTTGTTAGTGTGATGCGATAGACAGTTTTACATGTTGCCATTTGTTTTTATTTCAACGTTAAATTTATGTTGAAAAAAAATACTAAATAATGTTACTAAAACGGGTTAAATAAAAAAAAATAAATATGATGGCAAAAGAACGATAAAATGTAGCCAATGCGCATTCGCTACATGGCTATTTGCAAGGCTCATAAAAATGTTTCTTACACGTGCAAAAACTTTTACCAACATTTTAACTGGCTTTTTCTAACAGTTTTCGTAGGTTGCAAAAGGGGGGTAAATATGGTATCTATGTTATTTAGTTTACAAATTATATTCTATATATATGCAACTTACTAAAGTCATTGATGATGTGTTGTAGCACCCATTACCAGAACAAGGTCCCGAGCAAGCTCCAAAACAGGGAAAGAAAAGAGGAAGGCCTAGAAAAGTAAGAGCCAATATGGTAAGTTAGGTGTAATTTCTTCATTTATGTGTTATGAACTGCAATGCTCTAATATTGGTTTGTTTTACTAATGATTTTGGTACATTTATATGATCATATTAACAGGGGTTAGAACCACCTTCAAGAATCAACAATGCAAACCTCAAAATCGACTCAAGCAATGTTCAAGTCCAAGATGTTTGTAACACTAAAAAAAGACCTCATGAGGCTGAAAGACCTAATGTGGCTGTAAGGTTCTCTGAAATTCAACCTACATCGAACATAGTACACAGAGAGCTGGTACAACCAAGAGTAATGCTATCCCAACCATTTACATCCACAACAGTTGCTGCAAACGAAGTTCTTAGTGAAGACCATGTGAGAAAACTAACAAATTGGGTGCATTCACTAGTTGGCCTAACAGGTCAAAAGAAGAAGTTGTTGTGATGGTGATCCTGGTTTCATTTTTTTTTATTTTGTGTGGTAATCTATTGATGTAGTTTGGACGATGTTGTCATAGTCGGGCTGTTTGCGAAATATTTCATGTATTGGACTATTGATGCTTTAGGTGTGTATGTTTTGAACATGG
>JAYMTA010006406.1:0-10445 GCA_036897625.1 Pelargonium cotyledonis
GTAATATGGAAAGAACACTAATATAATAACATAAAAATAGAAACAAGACACTCATTTTGGGAGAAAAAATTTAGACAAACAAGACACTCATTTTGGGACGAAATGAGTAATTCTTAATTTTTGCAAAAAATAAAAACAAGACACTCATTTTGAGACGAAGGGAGTATAAAATTTGATGAATCAAAATTTTTTTTGCCTATCCTATACTCTCATGCTGGCTCCGCCACTGCGTGGACCCTTTGGCCAACAAAGATGAGTGAGTTCCTTTCTCTACCACTTTTCCTTTGTCTAACACAGCAATTACATCACAAATTTGTATCGTACTCAACCTATGAGCCACCACTAAGCTCGTCCTCCCCACCATCACACGCTCTAGTGCATCTTGCACCACATTTTTCGATTGACTATCCAGGGTGCTTGTCGCTTCGTCTAACAACAACAATGATGGATTTGTCAGTATAACTCGAAGTATTGCAATACGTTGTTTTTGACCTCCGGATAATTGCACTCCTCTGTTCCCACACGGAGTGTCATATCCGTCTTTTAGTGACGAGATAAAATCGTGAGCATTTGCTGTTCTCGAAGCTTCAATGATTTTTGTTTCGTGAATTTCAGCTGATGCTTCGTATGTAATGTTTTCTCTTATGGTCCCAACAAATAATGTGGGCTCTTGGCTTACGAGTACGATGTGTTTCCTCAATGATCTAAGTTGGTACAATTTGATATCTCGACCATCTATTTCAACAGTGCCCGTGAGGGGATCATGGAACCTCTGGACCAATCCAATTATAGTTGATTTACCGGATCTACTTTGTCCCACTAACGCCGTTGATTTCCCAGCTTGGATACTGATTGAAAAGCCTCGGAAAATCATGACATCGGGCCGAGCTGGATATGCAATATCTATATTATGAATGTTAACATGACCCAAAACTCGTAGGTGTAATGAGCCCACAGGATGTGTAGGTGAAATGGGCCTATATTATGAATGTTGGGCCCACAGGATGAGTAGGTGTAATGGGCCTTCAGTAATATTTTTGGAATATTAAACTCGTAGCCCAAAACTGCAAGATGAGAACTTATAAATAGCCAAGGTCTGCGTCTTTCTCAGCATTTCCGTTACGAAGATCATCTTTGTAGGAGGCGCCAAACAAAAGCTCAAAAACAAGAGCCATGGCGGGAACTGATCCTCAGAGGCAACTCCTAACGCTAATTCGAGGCTTCGCATCTGAAAAATCTCATGGAGGTTATTTCTGCACTCATCAGTTCTCGACGAGTTTCCTTAGAATCAATCGGAAAAAGATAGGATACTCTAAGTTCAAATTTCTTGTTCAATGCTGTTTCATTTCTTACAAAAAATCATGGGATGTTCCAAGGTTCGAGTCAAATTTTGTGTTCTTTCTGGTGGATCTGATAGAAATACAAAGCAATCCAGATTCTGATATCCTATCTTTTGAAATTGTTCTTGCTACTTCGACATTGATTTTTTTTTTCGTCCGTACACTGAAATGTTTAGAGCGAAGAGTTGTTGATCTGAAGAACCGAGTCGAAGATCTTAGATCCGAGATCGAAGTAGCAACTGCAGAACTCGAAGAAGGCAAGCGATTCCGAGAAACTACAGAGCAAGAGCTTAAAGGCTACGAAGTTGAATTGGCAATGAACGAAGCGTCAATTCAAGCCCTAGAGGTCTCATAATCTTGACTGTGCTATCACAATGATTTAGGTTTCTGCCTGATTATTTATTTATTTATTTTTAATCTCATAGCTGCTTAATTTTGTATTCAGGCAAGGATTTCTTCAATTCAAAATGATATATCAATACATGGATCAAAATTGGAGGCTCTTAAGGTAATTGTTTTGTCTTTGATTATTTCTACATGAGTTTTTCACTGAGATCAAATAGGATTGTGCTTCAACTTATTTTTCTGTTAATACTTTGATTTGTTCAAACATCTTGGATCATGTCAAGAATGAAGATTCTGCTTTGCGGTATGAATTTTCTTCTTATTTTTAATTTTGTTACCTTTTGAGTATGAATTCTGTGTTGCTGTTTGGCAAATTAGTGCTAAAACTGTTCTGTTGATTTAGTTGCATGATTGTGTTGTTGTCTTGCATGCAGAGATGAGTTCATTAACAAAATGGTTGAGTTCAACACTAAGATAAGGTTTGTCTCCTTTATTAAAGACAGTTCCTACTGATCTAGTCCTACTCGCTATACTACGTTTTGCCTGTCTTTGTAGGTTGGTAAAATAGACATAGCTGATTTATATTAATTTAATTATTGGATTCTACTTTTACTTAGCTATCCTAGATTAGTCGAACCTAGAGAACATTAAGAACGATGAGAGTAACCTGGTGTTTTTCACAGTTTAATTTACTAAAGCAAAGTCATTGTCACATATGAATTGTGTTTCCCATGCCAAGTATTTATGTTATGTCTTAAAGTATCATTGTGTATAACATGCTATTGATTTTTTTAATAGAAATGTTTATGATTCAGACATTACTGGTTAATAAGAGAATTGGCGCATAATGCAGGAAATTCCAAGAGACTGTGTCACATGATGTTCAGGACAAGAATGTGTTAGGAATCTCATTGGGTGAGGACATGCTTAAAAATGTTGTACTTTTCTTTTTGTAGTAAATTTAAACATATGCTTTATCTGGTTCATTTTCTTCTCTCTCTTTTTTTCACCAGGGTAATTGATATCTTAATTTTTCTGATCAATCTTTGGTCTATTAAAACTTATTGAGAGATGTCCATGTGAGATGGGATTTGGTTTCTTGGTTACTGTTTTTTTTTTTATCAAGAATAAGTTCTATTTCTGTGAATTCTTTGTACAGAAGCAGGCCACACATCTGTCAATATGGAAGTTACTGAAGTCACTTTAAAGTCACTTGAGGACAAACTTGCCACTGTACTGAAAAAAACTGCCATGGAGGAGGAAGAATGCCACACAGAACAGAATGTTAATTTGCAGGTATTAAGTTGATCCTTTGTACATTGCAACAAGTTCCAATGCACTTTCTCTTATCAATTTTATGTGTATTACTGTAATTATGGAAAAATAATTTGTTCTGTTAAAATCTCCTCTCTATCTTCCCTCCTCCAATTTATTGCTAAATTTTGTAGAAGCTTTTATTCTCCTCTTTTCCTTTTTATATGAAGTATTATGATAGAGTATGAAATAGTCAAATACCTGCAGGTTCAGCAAGAGTTAATTGATCTGGAAAAGAAGGTGTCCTTGATGGAGGCAATTACGAAAGAAACAAAAGAACTACAGGAACTGACAAGATATCCTTGCTAAAGTTACATGTTTGGAATTTTTTTCCTGAAGACCAAATATATAGACTATATGAGAAGAAAAGTTCCGCCTAAATAACCTTTAGGAAAATATTCACAACTGCTCATCTGCTCATGCAGGCTGTTTTTGAACAACTATTATTGGTTGCCCTTTCCAAAAAGAAATTGTATGGGATGTTGTGCTAGCCATTAATAGGAAACAGTTCCTCCACATTTGTTCATTCAGTGTGGACTGTGGAGGAAGGAGGAAGAAGGAAACAGCTCTGATTTCATGACTAGTTGATGTTTAAATGATTCATTCCTTCCTTTTTGTTTCAAATGATATAGTCTGTGATTGCAATCAGAAAAAAATTGTGTCCTTAACGGGAAATAAGCAGTCTTCTGAATTAGAGCAGGTCTGTGCATCCCTTGGTGAGGAGCTGCAGGAGAGGTCTATGTGTCCTTGTTGTCATCTAGACAATGTAGAGGCTTTAGGAGGAATTCTTCAGGCATTCGAGGCAAGTTGATTTTTGTAGTGATCTGTGATTTACTATAAATAATGTTGATGTAACTAGAAATGCAAGGAAAGAAACAATATATGGCACATTAATTCCTTTGTTATATGGTCACAATTGGTTTTGAAAAGTAAAAGTGAGGTCCTGTTTAGAGCTCAAAGACCCCTTTTCTGCTAAAGGTGAGAAAGAATGGGAACTGTTACATTTGAATAAATGCTAATTACATTTATTTGATTATGAAGTGTAATTTCCATGTTCAAGATCTAACTTGTCTTGCCAAGTCATCAGAAATGAATAGGTAAACTAAAAAAGAAGAATGAATTATAATAATTAGATTGTTTCCACATAGCCACCTGTAGCAATAAAATCAGTCATAGTCAATCTGGATTTGCTTTCTGCATGTTCTATTGTATCTGCATAATGTGTTGTTGTAGCGTCTTTACTTTATCCCCTACAATGAATGACTGCAATGTAGATTTGGTTCTGTTGTCGTCATCATTCTGCGCCTGCAAAGGAAATGTGTCAAGGATGGTGATAATAAGTAAAAATTTCCATGAATTTAATTGCAACAGAAATCTTCTAAGTGTGTTATGAAATTTCCTAGAAAACTTACAATTTGACTTGAAGGTTGTATAGTGGGAAGAGTGGAATGGAGTGCAATAACCCTTGAATTAGGAGACTTCAACACTTCTATCTGGGTAGAGAATAGGGCACAGACCGGCCGGTGATCAGAGAACTTACTTTCACTGCGTAAATACGAGAGCTGCTTTACCCCTTTTCCATACCATAGAATCCTATCACACCTACAAGCATAAGATGATATCCGGTCTCAGCATTAGGGAAACAGAGTAGACAATCAGCAGTATGTTACAGACACATACTTTAGTTCCCGAGATGATCATTGGAATTAGGCGGTTACTCACAGGACTAACAACAGAGCTAGAATATAGGACTAAGGCTATTTTACTACTCATACCATGCTGGAGTCCTTTGCTTCTCTCCTGATCTTCTTGGAAGGCCACCAGAATACCGATTGCCATTTGATGAAGAATACTTGTAGGTAGGTGCAAATCCTATATTTTCCTCTCTCCAACCTTGGAATACTCCACCATCTTCTAGTTCCTTTCGGAGCTGATCAAACTCTGTCAATGCCTCCCACTCCTGCTGCATTATCAGCTGCCTGGCTAAATTGTCTTCTAAGTATAATCTATAGTTGAGATCCCCGAACCAGAATATCCGACTGTTGCACAACATAGTACATTGAAATGGATGTAACATTAACTTCTACATACCTGAACTAAGTAATGCACAGTATATTCAACTATGATTGTTCTTAATTTCCAGCCTAACAATTTGTGTAATGAATTTTGGTTTTGGCTTGTAATTTAGATATGTCACTGATAACATTTGTATTTCACTGTTGTTAGGAATTATATGCAGAATAAGGTACATTTGTTCCGAATTTTCTTGAGGTGAGAAGAATTTACTTTGAATAAATTGAATTCGAAGCTTCATAGGTTTGGGTTAAAATGAATTAGGCACAATATACTAGTGATTTATTGTTATTTATTGGGAGAAGAACCACTTACTCATGTCCTAAGATGGTAAGAGGATGATGACTGTCGTCGTCCTTAGAGGATTGAGGAAAAGAGGTTCTTCTGAAAATCTCCGAGACTTGGTGATTCCTCCGCCCTTCGTCTCCTTTCTTTTCACCGGAAGCCAAGTGAGCAGTAATAAAGCAGAAGCTAGTGCCTTCGATTGACATGCTAACCGAAACTGAACCTTTGTTTCCCAGGTAACCCATGACACCGCATGCCACAGAACACACTTTTACACTTGAAATGCAGTATTTTCTGAGCAATTCCTTCCTCATCCATACACTAATGAAAACTCCTACCATCTTCTTGCTTGCCATGAGCTTGTACTCGTTTTGCTTCTCATGTAGATTCCTTGACCTCGCTGGAGTCCTGCTATTGCTGCTAACACTAGACCGTCTCTCGGGGTCTAGATTTCCTGCATAGTTGTAGTTGTCGCTAGAGACCGGGGTAACCAAGGGTGTTAACCATGGAAACCCATTCTTATCATTGAGAGTTTTCCCTATGAGCATGTTCCAATTTGTTGCTTCAGTTGGGTCTTCTGCTCCTATAACCGTTCTTGTATTTAGTGGCACAATCTCTTGAAACCTGTATCAGATTAGATGTTTAGCTGCCAAATGAAATGAGCTCTAATGGGTTCAGTTCTAAATCATGGAACAGTTGTTACATACCCGAGAACATATATATCAGCAGCTTCCTTAAGATTCAACCACTCATCCAAATCTACGGCCAAGCTCCCAATAGGAGATCTTCCGGCAACATTCCAAGTACCCACAAAAATTCTGAAAATATGCAGGAACAGTTGATGAGATGAAACTATCATATTCCTTCCTAGCCTTTCTGCTTTATTTTTAGAGATACCAATCGTGAAATCATACCTTAACTCGTTGGTTGAAATGCATGGATCCATGTCCAAACACTGGTCATAATCATCAGCTTTGGCTTCATCCCCATCTGCAACAAAACAAGATGCTTTATATTGTTACATGTGTGTGTCACAACTGAATTCAAAAACAATGTGGAGAGAACCAATTACCTGAAACTTCACTGAGATTGAATCCGTCGGCTCTCTTGTGCCTCTTCTTTAACCATTTACGAAAACTATTGGTTTTCAAACTGCGGATCTCAGTAGACATAGTTCAGATGAAAGATCCAGTCCATGCCACAACCGCAAAAACTATGGAGTAGATATGTGGTCTATACGTACAGGTACCAATTCTATCTTCGTCTGATGAAAGCTTTTAATCAAATGTTTACACTAAACTAATTAACATATGTTTGTGATAGGTGTCCATCGTGTTCATCGAAGCTGAGCATGTACTAGAGGAAAAAACAAGACAGAAAGGTAAGACATATTGCAGTCTTTAGAGCGATAACCCCTAGATATATGTTATTGCATATGGTTTTAATTTAGTCAATGGTGGTTGGCATGAAGTTTTCTCTACGTTTTAGCTTGTAAAGATAACAAAGATGTAGACCTCACGAATGTCACAATATCATTTTTGATATACTGTACATTAATTATTAGAGGAGAAAGCAAGTTGTTAGGTGGTGGTGGTCACGTATATACTGTTGTGT
Organism: Pelargonium cotyledonis; assembly: GCA_036897625.1. Classification (NCBI taxonomy): domain Eukaryota; kingdom Viridiplantae; phylum Streptophyta; class Magnoliopsida; order Geraniales; family Geraniaceae; genus Pelargonium; species Pelargonium cotyledonis. Next base: position 6,972 of record JAYMTA010006406.1, read on the forward strand.
TTTTCTCTCTCTTTCATGAAAATGTATTTTACACATCTTAGTCAAACTAGCTTCATTATCGTGCAAGATGAACAAGTAAAAAAAATAGTGGAAAAACTAGCAGTCTAGATTTTAACCCATTATATACCCGTCAGTAGTTTTTATATACATTCGATATTTGCAAATCAAGTTTATCATGTTATAATATTTTGTTCTATTCCTTAACACGCCACACCACCCCAAAAAAAAAAAAAAAAAAAAAGTCCCAAAAGAATGAGTCTCCTTCAGGCGCTTTAAGGGTGCCTTCGCCATGCGACATGCTATTGTACTTGCGAGACGGATGTTGATCAGTGTACTACTTGTACATGTATAACCTCTTTTGCTATGATATGTGCTTATATTGCTTAACGCCCATGAAAGAGGTTGACCCCTCTTTCCGGAAATGGAAGAAATAAGGCACCACGCGGGTCTGGTTCTCTCGGTCCGCGACAGTATGGGTATGAGAATGGATATGGGTGATGGCTATGAACTCCCATCACAAAGTCACCAAAGTTTTGTCTCTTTATCACAAGTCCCTATTTTAGCTCATTCTTAAACACTAGTCTGTTGGTACATATTGTCTCCCAATGTCCACGTAGCTGTTTTGTTTCTATGTTAAAGAATGTCTCAGCTGACTTGTAGACAATAGTTATATTATTTATTACACTAGAAAATCCACTCGTAACCAATAACTTTCATCTTTACAAGAGTAGCAGCACAGAGTTCAATTCAAAAGAACATAGTACATATTTAAGTAACATCTCTCACTATATAGGACTACTAAAGTGTCTGAATTTTGGAAGGCCAAGTATGGTTTATTTGATGTGTTATGTGTGTAAATTACAGTTAATTATCAAACAATCTTCCCTTTCTTATCAGATTTTATATACTGAAGTAATATAGCTATAATTATAGTAATGTTTCTTGATATGGAAGTGCCGTCCTGAACTTTTAGTTTCGATTAACAGGTTGCCGACTGAAAAGGATCTTGCTGCTGATAATCAGTCCAAGAGCAAGAGGGTACGTAGCTGCAGACACCACATGTGTAAATTTGGGACATTCTCAGGTAATACATCTATATATCCATGCCGCCTTTAGCCGGTGATGAATAAAACTTGCATAGCAACTTGTGAATTTTAAAACTATACCACTAACAATGTTGGTTGCCAGTTGGTCTAGGAGCTTTGCATGAAAATTGCATTGAGTTGATTAGGTAGTGTTAATGGAGGATAGGATCTGAGAAATGAATGCAATAGTTAGTGTAGCTTTCATGTGTTGTGGGCATCAAATGAGATTGCAGAATTTGTAGGTATCTTTCAAGCTCAATAATAATGGAAGGACACCACCTGTGGCCTTGCTTTTTGGGGCCAATAGGTCCACACAACTACTATACTATCCTATACTGATACTGAGAGAGCATGCATTAATTAACCTTCTTTCTGATATAAATGTAGGGTGATTTCCTCGGAAAGAAATTAATGTTATGTACTACAATTTTCTCTTGGGAGACAGTAAATTTCAGTCTAGAAATGGGGTGTGTGTGATTCTTATCCATATTGGATGCTGAAGAAAAACACTGTGCAGACCAGACCAGACCAGGTTTAATGATTGGTAGGGACCAGCTTAGAGCATGACCCAAATAGGCCCAAATAAGCCCATACTGGTTGGAATGGGCTTTAAAGTCCATTCTTAAGGCCCATGATTCTTAGTATCTATCAATGTGAGATTGAGATTTGAGATGCATCATTTGCATTGCATGTGAAGAAGGAAAGGTTAATTACACTAAATCGCTATTGACTAATGACATATAGTTCTTATAAATTTTATATTTAATAAAATCTGTTAAATTTTGGATAAAAATATCATTTCTCTCCTCACAAGTTTTGCACGTGACTTTTAAATTTTTTTAAATTCTTAAAATACCCTTCTTCATCACATATTCAATTAAAATGAAAAACACATGAATGTTCTGACTAACTTATGAGTTTTCCGACAACGATTTTGCAGATTCCGGCACAAATATCCAGATTCTAGCAAAAAAATTGCAAATTCCTGCAAAAAATTTACAGATTCCGGCAAAAACAATTTGTTCAATTTTGAACTTTATTCAATTTGTTTCTTCTTCATTGTTATTTAAATATCAAGATAATTTCACAAAATTACAGCACTATCACAAAATCAAATTAAAACAATAATTTACTCAAATTACACCCAAATTTTATTAAATTTCACAGTTTATGAACAAAGAAAAGAACCAACAAATCTGGTCATGAATCCAAAATTACAAATTTTCATCATTTATAAATTAAATCATATATGTGTACAGATCTACAAACACTAAACACAAACCCGAAGCCAGCAAACCACGAACCCGACACCCCAAACACCGCACCAATCAAGCCTGGCAGACCCTTTCTCCCTGCCTCTACCACAATCGAGCCGAGCACACCTATACAACGATACAGAAGAAAAATTTCAACACTTGAGCAAAGTAATATGAACAAATAAACAACAACTCCTCCCAAGCATTTCCGGCGGCTTCAGACCATATCCATCATCACCCCAGCAACGGAAAGAGCTCAGACCATATCCATCATCACCCTAAGCTAACGCAGGTGAAAGCAGAACGAAAAAAAAAAAGAAAAAAGAAAAGAAGGGCCATGACCACCGTCGAAGCCCGACGCCGGCAACCCAAGACCAGAACAACGGTCGGCGAACCCCAACAACCCAGATCTGGGTGAAATCCGACGGGAATCGCAACAAAAAATAAAAAGAAGGCGTACCTGGGTCGTGAACGACAGCAGCAGCGGCGCCTTTCTCCTCGGCAGCGAGATCTGGACAGGACAACCCACGGCGGCGACCCAAGCGACGACGAGGCTCCCCGGCCGATCAGCAGCGACGACGCGACGATTCCCTCTGGCAACGACGCGGCGACTCCCTCCGGCGATGACGAGCAGCGCGATCTCTCTCCCCTTCTCTTTGTGTCGTTAGTAAAATGAAATGGGGATGAGAGAAATTAGGGTTCAAAAGGGAGTGGAAACCCTAAATGGGTATGCCTCATGATAAAAAAGATAAAAAAAAAAAAATTCAAGATCAAAGAGAGAGAGAGGTAGGCGGATGAGAGGAGGATGTACTTTATTTTATTCCTGCGAGGTCGTACTATCGCATTTTTCGTTCTTGAGAGATCTATTTCGTTAAATTACTAGCGGAATCCGTCAAAACTAACTGACAGGGTTAGTTTTAAATACAAAAAATAATTTAAAATATGTTTTTACCATTCTGTACCCTCCGGCTGCAGTGGCAACAACGAATCAATTCACCAAATCAAACTCGATGATCGACGATGGTGTTTATGATTTATGATTTTTATCATTTCAATTTTTGGGAGATTGAAAAGTTCTTTGTGTATGATTGTTGAATTTTTTAAATTGATGAGTTTTGAATGGGGGTTGTTGA
>JAYMTA010006407.1:0-10445 GCA_036897625.1 Pelargonium cotyledonis
ACCTGCAACCATCAGAAAGCCAAGGTGTCCGAAGATAATTTTTCCAAAGAAAATTCTAAGTGTGGAAAATGGAAAACACCGACACCTCTTGCCAACGACTCACATTTCCAAACTCCCAAAGTAAATGAGCCGAGACTATACTTCAGCGTGACTTTGATCAATCCAAGTCGCTCGGAGTAGGGGGCGACTAATTCTACCCAAAAAAACACAAGTGTTACGGCAAATTAAAATGTGACACGTGGCACCCGAGTGCCACGTCATTATCGCGTCTTGAGACAAAAAGCACGTCCACGAGACCTCTCCGACTCGAGCACCACATCTGCACGTGCACGTCTTTGACCCATCGTGCGACCTGAGCAAGTCGCAACCTTGCACGCCTGCAAAACACACCCATGCATGCATGCATGCTTGAAAGTCCCCCATACAAGATGGTATACGTGGCCAAATGCTAGCCAAATGTTTCACTTTAATTTAAATTCAAGACTTATACTCATGCCTATATTCACACCAACTTATGAGTCATTTTTCCTTCTTACCAAACCAAGCTAACCAAATATACTTTAACCAAAACACAATGAAGAGCTTGTCACATTTTCTCTCTCCTCTGTACATGCATCTTCCACCCAACACCACATAGTCACCTTTTCTCTCTCATCCATTGTCCACAACTTTGGGAAAAGTCATCTTCCATTGTCCACAACTTTTTCTAGAGCCAACTTTCAGTGTCCACAACTTTGGCCAAAGCCAACTTTCATTGTCCACAACTTTGGCCAAAGCCAACTTGTATTGTCCACAACTTTGGCCAAAGCCAACTTCCATTGTCCACAACATTGGCCAAAGCCAACTTCCATTGTCCACAACATTGGCCATAGCCAACTTTCGTTGTCCACAACTTTGACCAAAGCCAACTTCCATTGCCCACAACTTTGGCTAAAGCCAACTTCAATGAGCCATACTTTGGACAAGACCAACTCCAAACCTAACTTTCATTGACCACAACTTTGGCCAAGACAACATCCAACCACTCGTCCACAAATCTGGACAAGCCTCCAACCATCCGTCCACGCATTTGGACAAGCCTCCGGCTCTTCGACCGCGAACAGCTCAGGTCGTCCTGGACGCACATTTGCACACCTCGTCACTTTGGTAACACGCGAGCCACCACAAGGGCTTGGGACCATGTCCCTAGTGACACCGGCTTCCTAGGTTCTGATCGCACACTCCCGACTCGCGGGACGGCGCGAAGGGCATGCCTCGTCCAACTGGCGAGCAATGCATCAGTTGGCTAGTCGGTCAACCAAGTAAACCAAGGCTCAAAGCCTTCTAAGTGGATTCCACTCCACTCTCATCCAATCATACGACAACATGTGGCACCCAAGAGGTTCTTAGTATAAATTACCCCTCTTACAAAGAGAGTGGGGTCTTCATTCTCTCACTTTACTTTCCATGTCTAGCTTTTTCTCTTTAAAAGCTCTCTAGCTATCCTTGTGATCTTCACGGACTTACTCTCATGCCGTAGGCGGTGTTCTAGATCACAACCTTTGGTCATCGTTCTTTAGTATCTTGGTCCTCGCAGGTGACAGGTGACAGGAAGACAAGCTACGTAGACGATTGAAAGACTTGAGACTTAGAACTTTCTAGGAAACCTTAGCCCACGTGGACAAGAAGACTACCACTTGAATATCCAAGTATTTTTTTCTTTGACCCCGGTCAAAATAGGTGCATCAACGACGTTTCCTAGGATGCTTCTTTCTCTGTCTGCCTGAAGAGCAGCAAAACGAGACCCCAAGGCTGTCTTTCTCACAACATACCTCCCTCTTATGGAAGAGTTCTTAACCGCTTTCTTTGAAAGTCTAATCCCCTGACGTGGGAAAACCATCCAAACCCCATATTCTTTATCCATCGAGGCCTCCCTCAGGGGTGCAACACCATGAGTAGGGGCAAAAATTGAGAAATGAGGAGTTTGTCCTTGCACACTAGGCAGTGATGAGATGACAGTACCTCAACATCCTTCACTACTCTATGCCCCACACGTCTGCAAGAGAAACAAATCATATGAAGGCCTTCATACACAATTGGTTACAAGAAACCTGACCACCACACTTTCGCGACAAGTCGCTTCCTGAAGTCTACACACAAACTCTCACAAAATTACATCGACTTGCCGTTTTAGTGCACACATCCACATTCATCGGACGACTAATGAGTTTCACCGCACTAAGAAGAGTCTCTTTATCATAAAAATCAAGTGGCAACCCCAAAAGGTGAGTCCATACCAAAGTCTTGAGAATCGTATCCATGTTCGGGCAGAATTCTAGAATCCATGGATGGACGGTCAAGTAGTAGCAAAAGATTATTCGCAAACCTTCCTCCATCACATTCTTGTAATCTATAAACTGTAGAAAACAAGCAACATAGTACCTGTTCGCAAGAGGGGTGAGGTCATATTCTCTCAAACAGTTACACAGCTTGGTCGTGCGATCTATCAAAGTTTTCCACTTAAGAAGCAACCCAAAAGTTTAGCAATCATGCAATCATACCATTAAAGACTCAATTGTTCATTCCTCTTCTCAGGAATATAGAGGGCATGATAGTCGTCTTTTGTGGAATATCCCATCAGATATTCTGAATAACACTTGGCCCTTCATCTAGCCATGTGAACCTCTTTCTTCTATTCAAACAAGAGCAACTTCACTTGAAAGTTCATGGTAGGAAAATCATTCGAATGGAAGGGAAAATTAGGACCATCCAAATCAACCTCCTCTTCCACATGATCATCCATGACAAAATCATCCACCGCACTTGGCTTCACCTTCGTCGTTGGCAGAGAAGGAGTTCTTCCTCCTTAAAGAGAAGAAAACCTTGATTAAGAAACAAAAACAATAAATGAAATCTAAAATATATTTAATATCAAAATTGATGCATGAAATTATTCGAAGTTCTATACAACCAAAATTATTAACCAGTTGCTAATTCATTATCTATAATATACTCAAGCATGTTACACTTGTAAAAGTATAATTTTTATCATCCTATGTGAAGTACAAGTAGAAAAAAAAATACAATCTACTATAAAATGAAATGAGTATTAGTAAAGTAATTAAATATATGCGTATTACTACAATAACATAAGGAACAAATGTCGTTTTTGAGTGAACATAGGTGGCTCTCTGCTATTTTTAGCAGTGTTGGCAGTGTTAGAGTTTTTTGTTGTTAAAGGGTTGAAGGTGGCGATAGGGTTAACGTAGTGGTAGGCGACGAAAAAGGAATGGACATAGCGATCATTGGGTGATCAAATTATCGGCTAGTGCGGTGTCAGATAGGGTCAGAGAAGCAGTCGGAGACTGTGGGAGCTACAATGGACATGGCGAACGATATCGATAGAGAGTTTAGGATGATGAGTCTTGCAGGTGAGGAGGACAATGGACTGGAAGTGAATGTGGGGAGGGGGAGATGGAGGAAATAGACGGTATCCGACAATTGCAGATTGTGGGTAGATTTTTGACACAGTCGTTGATCAACTTCGAGGCTATGCAAGGTATGATGGCTTTGATATGTAAGCTGGCTGCTCAAATGTCAGCATCAGAAATAGTGCATGAACGTCTGGCTCATATGGAGCAACGCTTCATTTTCGAGTTTTATCACGAAGCGAATGCCAATCAAGTGGTGGAGGGAGGTCTGTGGACCTTCAATCACCATGCAATCATTTGTAAGTTACTGCAACCGGGAGAGGTACCAGCCAAAGTGGCTCTTTTTGAACTCAGTCTGTGGGTTTAATTGCATGACCTACCGGAAGGCTTTTGAAACCGAGCGGGTTTGCACGAACATTCGAAACTATATTGGGAAGTTTATGGAGATGGATCGCTGCAACTTTACTAGAAACATGTCATCATTTATGAGGATCAGAGTAATGGTGGATGTTAGCGTCTCTGGAGAGTTAAACCAGTAGGAGGTATGTGGTCTTGAGTTCTGTTTAAATATGAACGACTCCTTTATTTTTGCTTTTATTGCAGTATTATGGGTCATGGGAACTCACAATGCAAGGAGTTGTTACAACACCCAGAGGTGGGGGAGGAGAGCGAATATGGATTATGGCTCAGGGAGCCTGGAAGGAAGGCGGGAAGCAGCATTGGAGTACGTTGGCTGAAGAAGGATGATAAGGTGCTGGGATGGACCAGTCCGATGGATATTAGCCCGATAATGTCGGAGGCGAATCTGAGTGCCGCAGAGGAGAACGATGGTGGCACAGTAATGGATGGAAAATGAAAGAGGGTTGCAAATGGTGAGGACCAATTGATCGATAATACTGACAAGGTGGACCAAACTGACAAGGTCCACTTGGAAGAATGAGACTTAGCAGACAAGACAGCAATTGGGGTGACGACCCACTAGCAGGGTGATGGGGTGAGAATCCGGGTGGTTGTCGGGTTTTTCGCTCTTGGTCTCAAGGATAGGATTCGATATGAGTTATGATTATACAGTTGTAGACGCTCTGGGTCTCGTGTTAGGACCTGGGGTTGCTAGGGTGTTATGTATTGCTGCTTCAGTTAGGACTGTTGGGTATTTCAGTTTATGTTTCCACTGTTGACTTTTATCGAGAATGATTAATTCTACAGTTTTTGATATCAGCAAGTTAGCTCCTTGTAGGTGTTTATAGGTTTCTAACTCCATGTCTTGTTTCGGTAGGTCTACGCTAGAATTTCTAGTTGTAATCTACGGTCTGATTATGATTGATTAATAAATATGCTTTTTCCCTTAAAAAAAATATATATAAATGCTTATTTATATAAATATAAAATGAGAGCCTAAACCAAAAATTAAAGGGTTTTGTATTTACAGATCCTCTAAACTGCATTTTTTTTAGACTTACCCCCTACACTCAGATTTTAGTTGTTTCGAACCTTAAACTGCAATATTTTATTATTTTCACCCATTTTACCTGTTATAGCCGGTATCCATATGCCAAGTCACTAGCGAAGCCACGTCAGTTCTCCACATCACCACGCCATATCACATGCCCACATGCCAGAATCTGCTACTTTTTGCTGAAATTTAAGATTTTGTTGCTAGAATTTGAAATTTTATTCTTGAATTGTTCTTGATTCTTGGTGTCTCACAATTATAATAAAAAATAAACTCAATAAATTCAATTTAACATAAACTCAATAAATTCAATTTCAATTTCTAAACTAACAAAACATCAAATCCAAATCATGAAATCAACCACCACAAATGAAACCAAAAATCTAATACAAATATGAAACCCCCAAAATTTAACCCCAAATCAAGCTCCATAGACCGGATCTGAGACGCTGGACGCGAGCACCGAGAACAATGAAGCAGAGCCAAGACCGAAGCAGATCTTGCTGGTGGTTGTGACATCAATGACCGCTCCTTCACCGGTGATCTGAAGAGCGCCACACCGAGAGAGACTTTGTGTGCTGAGCAGGGACTCCGTCTTCTCCAGATGTCGTGACCGGTGTTGCTCGCTCCAGATCTTATAGGACCTTCTTCGTTATCTCCATTGTCGCCGGAGCCGAGAGGGAGTGCAGACATCGCCGGGGCTGAGAGAGAGTGTAGACATCAATGGCGATTCAACGATGAGAAGGCAGAAGGCTCTTTCTATGGCCTAAGAAGCACGCCAGAGATGGTTTCGTGAGTAAATCAAGCTTGAGCTACTACACATGGAGGAAGAAGGATGGTGGCGGCGACGATGAACATGACCTGAAGGAGAAGAAGAAAGGTTGTTTTTTTTTTTTAATTTTTTATTATTCAAAGCTTAAGGCTTGTTTGGTTTGACACGCTGACTTGTGACGTGGCATGGTGACGAGGCAAAAAAGGTGATGTGGCATGCCGACATGGCAAAATCTGTGATGTGACATATGGTTACTGACTACAATAGGTAAATTGGGTGAAAAGAATAAAATATTGCAGTTCAGGGTTCAAAATGACTAAAATCAGAGTGTAGGGGGTAACTCTAAAAAATAAGGCAGTCCAAGGAAATTAAATGGTTTAGGCTCTCTCTCTCTCTCTCTCTCTCTCTCTCTCTCTACAAATTCAGTGCTTCATTTGTTCCAGATATGATGAAGTTCATCTTTTTGGGTTTCGCTTCATTTTTTGTTAATGGATATTTTGGTAATGAATTCAAGATTTGGAAATTTAGTGATGAACACGAAATTTGGGTGGTCTGTCTTCATATCAGTTTGTGTGAAATTTGAATGTTGTCATCTGTAATTTCCAGTTTGTAAAAATGGACAAAATGTTTGAATATGAAATTTTGGTGTTTTTTTATCATGTTTTGAAGTCTTACATGAGTTTCCCCAAAAAATATTATGGAGTACCCCAGGAGTTTAGTATACCGATGATGTGCCACCAAAACAAAACTATTGTTTTTTCTTTGATCAGTTGAGCTACACATTAGGGAGTAGCTCTCCTTCATAAACTCAAATAACCTCACCTCATACCGCATGGAGGGAGACTCGAACCTGAAATCTCTAAGCGAATCTTTATCGTTTAACCGTTTGGCCCAACCTGATTTGGTAAAACAAAAACTATTATCTCACACTTTACCTATATGTTCATATCCTAGGCGGAGGTCCTCGAGGCCGAGGAGCATTAGATCGAAAATGAGTCTTGGTTACTAGCTTGTGATCGCTTCATGGGCGTCATGACATCACTTCTTTATCATGCGAACGAAACACTTCCTTGCTCTAAGGTTGTGAAATCGTACCCCCATGCCACAACATCACTTTATTATCACAAGGACAAAGCTCGTCATTATCATCATGAGAAAAAGGTTGGCCCTCGCTCCCATGTTGTGACCTCATTTCCCCATGTCGTGGCCCTTGTTTTGAACCAAGCTTGAGAAAATGATATTTTCGATGACTTGTTGTCTGTTGTGCCCTATGCAAGAATGCACGTCGAACAGAAGACGTTATCCTCACATAGGCTAGAAGAAAAGCCCATCGTCTCTTCTTCCTATATGGCCACTACAAGAATAGCTCATCACCTCTCCTTTGTAAAAGGTAACAACAAGGAGAGCGCATCTTCTTTCCTTCACAAATTGTCACCACAATGAGTGCTCATTGTCACCACAATGAGTGCTCATTGTCCCTACTAGGTAAAGAGTCACCATAAGAAGAGCTCATTGATCCTCTCTCATAAACTTTCACCATAAGTTGATCTCATTCCCACTCCTTAGCACTTGCTTCACACAAGAAGGATTGTAACATTTAACTCCCACAAAGAACTCTCATGTCCCATCAGGTCACCTTAAAGTCTCATTGCCTCACTGAAAGACAGCTGAGACATGTCAATCTACTTGAGTTCTAAAACACTACTTGACTTTTCTTGAAGATAAAGTGGGAACTCCCGAGGTCGTACAACGCATCTGGTAGGCTTGAAATCAATTCTCGAGTGGGCCTCAAAGTGAATCGCCTTATGTCAACATACTACACGATGATAGATGTTGGAATAGTTGTGAGGATAAATACTCGTCTCTCTACTGCTCACAACACATTAAATGTTAATTATTTCTTTTTTATTGTTACTTTATTACTATTTTAGGTTTTTATTCTCAATCCCAAATCTGTACGTAATCTATACAACATGTGAAGGTGTTGGCAATATGTGTTGTATATGGTTAATTTGGTATCCATATGGTCATGACATAGGGAAAATCCGCGACCCGTAAATACTCACCCCGTGTGGGGAGGGGAATCCCCGCTTAAGCGGGTAATGGGGATGGGGAATAATATAGTCCCCATGTGGGGAATGAGGACGGAGATGGGTATGAATGAATCCCCAGGGGAAAACCCGAAACCTGAATATGTATAACTTATTCATATATAATTTATATGAGTGTGACCAACTTATAAGTGGAATAATCAAGTCAATTATTTCATATCACATGACCAATATTTAGATAATTATATTTTAATTTTAATTTGGAGTATCTATGACGTTAAATTAGAATTTGAGTTCATAAAATTTGTTGAATTGAAATTGGTGTGTTGTGTTTGTAAAACTTGTTAAGTTTCATTTATTCATTGTGTGTAGTGCATAATATGTTTTACTATATATGTTATGTTTGTGGGATACCAACGGTTATTGAGTAACTACATTCTATATTTGTGTGACTAGATATTCAATTTTTTTTTTGTACATTTATATTTTTCATATATATTGCAAGAGTAATGCATGCTTAAATTTTAGCAAGAACATGAATTTAAGTTGTGAAAGGAAAGTCTTAAAATTTTTAAAAGTTTACGTTTGTACTATATATTGTCCGTGGGGATTTATTTTCCCCGTGGGTTAAACCCGATGGGATGGATACGGGGATGGGGATAAATATCATTCCCCATGCGGGTATGGGGACGGGGATGGGAAATTTTTTTTATGCGGGGATGGGGATGGTATTTTCACTCCCCGCCCCATACCCGTCCCGTGACCATTCCTAATTTGTATAGAGAAAAATCCAATTTAGCTCCTAAATTATATAAAGCGTGTCGATTTAGTTCACGGACTATCAATGGAATAAATTTAGCTCAAATGTTACCCAATTATGTCAATTTAGTTCAAATATTTCCATAAATTGTGTCAATTCAGGATATGTCGTCAAATTCATGGACAAAACATGCTAGTTCATACTTACATTTAATATTTTATTTGACGAATTTCATTCATGTATTTGGTGGAATATCTTGATTTGACATATTTTTGAAAATATTTAAATTAAATTAACACAAATAAATAACTTTGGAAATAAATTAACTTGATTGATAATTTAAGGATCAAATCAACACGGTTTGATATGTTCAAAGACTAAATTTGGCATTTTTCCTAGTTGTAGTGTGTAGCATGCATGTGCAACGTTTGAATGTAAAAATGGGTGAAAAGGATGTACATAGTCATACCATAATAAGTGATCCACATGAATTAATAATGCAATTAAAAGGTACAGAGTGATCCAGAAAACATCGATAGCCGTACCAAAATGTACTGGCATTGCTTTTGTAGATGTGGGAAGTGTGAGAGCAGAAACAGATTGGCCAATGATTGTGGATGTAGCTGTACTACACAACTATCAACATCATCATTGCTCTTGGAAATTGTTCCCTGCAACGTACACTCCCCATTTCTGCATTTACTTATCCACTCTCATCCAATACACTTACCCTAAACCATACACGCTCGCGCTCGCACTCGCACTAGCACATTAATGTACGTAAATATCCATTTTCATTCTAGTGGAATTCAATTTCTAGAGCTAGTAAGTCGGATTTTGAGTTGTTAAACTTCGATGCAATTTCGACCCAAATTACTTTGAATTTGATCAAGTTTAGTAAAACTTGAATTTTAGTTTTTAAGCACAGAATATGCTAAATTGTGCAATTTTACTCGATCTGACTTACCTTAAAATTTAATAAACTTTAACTTATATTAGATTCTCGCAAGTTTGAAACACTGTACAAATATATAAAAACATACGCAAAGAATACATTGTACAAATATATGAAAGCGCGTTTTTGGTTACAACAAACCAAAAGTTGCTTTTCCTTTGTTAATGTGCATATACATATAACATATATTCCGTATTAAAGGACTTTCTATAATTTTTCACACAAAATAAGTTACTCAAATTATCGTTTATGCACATTAATTAATAACAGTATTGGTGACAAATTTCATGTTTTGTAAAAATATAAAATGACATATATGAAAAATGATACGACTTTTGTGGGATATTATAGAACTCAATGATCAAGAAAAAAATTCTAAGATAGCTACACTAACCCAACTCAAAAAATCAACAACCATGCATCAAATGTCTTTACGATGTAAAGTGTAAACCAATAGATATGTTATTATAAATATTGATCCATAAATCTGCCTATCTTTCTCTCTTCCTGCTCCTCCCGTGCACTACAATTTCAATCTACACATGACAATCACAAAAACACAACTCTCATCTCGTCCATCACTACCAAAATTGGATAATGTTCACTATATAAACAATAGTATTATATTTTAATTATTAGCTATGGACCGGCCTTATTGGAGATATAGCCACTCCAAATATACAACTAGCTGTGCCTCCGCTGCCAGAGTAGGCCAAGCATTTCGCTCCTATACTCACATTCACAGCCTCACTCTTCTCCTTCTCCTTCTCGTTCCCGTTCTCATCTCTCTGCTCGTCGTCCACGGTGCAGTTATGAAATTCATCTTCTTTGTCGTCCTCGTCGTCTTCGATCTGGCGACGGACAATGTCGTGGTGGTCCATCGGGACGAGATGCAATGTGAGGCGGCCGTTGGATCTGTGGGCCCTCAAATACTCATGGTGCCTCACCTTCTCCTCCGTCAGGATCAGCCTCCCGTCGGCGGTGTAGTGCCGCTTCAGCACCCACGGCATGTGCGACGCCAGGTTCTCCGTCCGAGCCAGCAGA
>JAYMTA010006408.1:0-10445 GCA_036897625.1 Pelargonium cotyledonis
CGTTAGGACGTGTCTGGAGTCGGACCACGACAGCGACGGGTTGGAGGTCGGAGTGGTGGATCGGGGTCGGCTCGCAAGGATGGACGACGGCGGGCGGTGGTATAGAGCTGCGGTGGTTTGAGAGGGGAGGTGTGATGTTTTCTGAAAGGGTGTTATATTCAAAAAAGGCTTGTAATTGGGAACTCTTTATCTCTTTTTGATTTGTCTCTCAGAATGTTTATTTTATTTTAATTTAATTTTTTTATTTTTGATAAAAATTGCTCTTCAAGTGATATCTCTCTCTCAGACTAATTTCTGCTTTGTAAAATTGCTCCCTCGAAATCAGTTTTGCCTTCTCTCTGTTATTGTGGTTGATGATAGTGATTGATTGGAAGATAGAGTGTGTAGAATGGTTGTAGGGGGTAGAGTAGTGACAGATAGGTTGGCTGGGTGTGGGATGTGGAGTGTGGCAGGAGTGTTGCATCTGTTTGCAGGGGGAAGCATGACAAGACAGGATTTGACTTATCCCATCCAAAATGAACCAGCTCGATTTGAAATGAATGGAACTGAATTGGTTTAATTGGAATGAGAAAGATTGGGCTGGGCTTGATTGTGGAAGTTATGTGGTTTGGGCTCAATTAAAACAATAGTGGGCTAATTAAACAAATTAAGGAAACAAGCCCCATAAATAAATAAAAAAGAACGAGGCAAAACACACACAAATTAACTAATAAAATAAAAATTAAACTCGACTATCACTTACTAAACACGACATAAGATTTATTTAAAACGACACAAAAACGACGACCACACGATGAAATGAAAAATCACGACACCAACTGAAAACGACGAATACACGTTAAAAACACATAAATAAATAAAAGTTCAATCTTGTTTTGTTTTGATTCGACATGATCCTGTGACCTGAAAGGTCGGTTTCATCACTGAAAGCTTTGGGGACACTAATTATTCGAATACGAAATCGGGTGTCTACAGAGGTCTCCACTGGGAGTGAGACGGTGATGGCCGCATTCAGGGTAGGGGTCACCAATCCTTTTGTACAAGCTGCCTTTGCAACAACCCAACTCAAGACTTGGGAAGAAATGTTGAATATAGCTTACAACCACGTAGGGGCAGAGGATGTCTTGACCCAAGCAATACAATGCTCATAAAGTGGCTACCAAAGGCTTTCCAAGAAAATTTTCCAAGGCAACAAGAAGGGCAATGCAAAAGCCTATATTGCCATCTCAGCGCCCCAGCCAAGAGGCCTTAAGATCACCTTCTCAAAGGTGCGTCGTACCCCTCTCACCACTACCTACTAAGAGGTGTGTGACTATATGATACCAAATGAGGGATTTGAGCCTCCAGTTGTCCCTCTAGGAAGGACACTTATGGAAACAAGCTCGATGATTATTGCACACTTCACAAGTGTCATGGACAAAACATTGAAGATTGGTATTATTTAGCAAATGAAGTTGAGCGCCTGATACGCGAGGGACGCCTAGCTCACTTCAAGGCTAGTGGTCATGCAGACCAGAAGAGAGGAAATGATGGAAGGAATAAAGACAAAGGATCAGAATACGGCACAATGAATAGGGTCAACAACACCCTCAACAGTGCCAACGTCCTAAACATGATTCAAGAGCAGAAAATCTCTATCTGTCAGGTGCGAGCAAAAATTTGTTCTATGAACGCATTGAGCATGTCCTTGCCATTCCTAAGGTTGAGCCCAATAAGATAGACTGCTTTAAGGCCATCTTCTTCCAAGAGTCGGAGATAACTCCTAAGGCCTTGAGAAAAGAGCCTCTAGTCCTCTCTACTAGCATCCTAAATACACGCTTGGAAAGAGTCTTCATAGACAATGGAAGCCAAGTCAATATACTCTGCTAGAATGCCTTCCCCAACTGGGATTCAAGGAAAGCTCGCTGCGAGATTTCAAAGGTGTATTGATGGGTTTCAATGATGTTGTCACTAGTGTGAAGGGTGCACTCACTACCACAGTCACCCTAGGGGAAGGATTCAAAGAAAAGACACACAACTACAATTTTGTGGTCATAGACATCCTCTCATATCACAATTTCATCTTTGGGCGTCCCTTGATTGATGAGTTTGAGATGGTCCAATCCGGTCTTCACCAAAGGTTCAAGTTTCTAACAAAGTATGGCATAGTTGTGGTGCTTGCTAGCTCTACAAATGTATGGGAGTACCTAGTCAAAAAAGGATAAGGTAAAAGGAAAGTGGAGAACATCTACCCTTCACATGATCTTAAAGTTTCAATGCTTAAGGATACCAAGGCTCTCCAGCCTCCTACCACTTCACCCAAGGAAGTTCAACTCGCTCTGCGAGATCAAACCAAGGAGCTTGATGTTCTCCAAGGCAAGAATGACAAGAGAGGAGTAGGCTATGAAGCCCCAGAGAAAGGCAAAAATCTAGAGATCAACCCCTCACCTGCTAAGAGGACCAAATCTGCGTCTACATGAGCTCTCTCCTCAGTTGAAGCAAGAATAACCCTAAGCCAAGCCTCTCACTCCCAAGGAACACACTCCTTGGTCTCCAACAAGCCTAGCAAGGGGGCAGAGTCAACCTCTCTCCTACCTCTATTAAAGCCTTGAGCTCTAGCGAGACGCTTTGCTCTAGCAAAGCTCATCCACTCCTTTGTCTAGGGTACTTTTTCAAATCCTCGGACCCTATCACTACTCAAGACTCACATCCCTTAGTTTTCAACAAAGAGGATCAAGGAAAGAGGAAGGAGATAGAACAAGCAAGCACACCTCTTCGGTTGTTTCTCCAGACCATGCTAAGGAAGGTGTTGAGAATGAAGACACCCTTGCCATCATTGGAGGTGATGGTGATAACCTGGATGAGGAAGACATTTGAAGGTGTGCGGCCTAAGCCCCACCATCTTACTCAAGTGTGCAGCCTCGGCTCACACTAGCAAGCTTATAAAGGGACGTGCCCCAAGCTTGCGTTTGCCCTCGAAAAAGGCAAAGGGTTAGTCATTGTGTGCGGCCTCAGCCCTCACAGGTGCGTGGCCTCAGCACCACCATCATAGTCATTTTGCGAGACCTCAACTCTCGAAGATGTATGGCCTTAAACCCACCATCATAGTTGTTATGAACGGCCTCAGTCCTCACAACCCTCACAGGTGCGTGGCCTCATACTCATTATAAACGGCCTCAGCCCTCACAAGTGAACGACTAGCCCTCACCAATACTTTGACTAGGTATGAAGCTAGGCCCAGTACTCCTAGAGTATGAAGTTAGGCTCAACAGTCCTAGAAAGTGGAGCTGCGGCGAAGCTCCCTACTCCAGTAGAGCTTCTAGCTTCAGCAGAAAGCCAAGCTCTAGTAAAGTTCCCAGCTCCAGCAGAGTTCTAAGCTCCAATAAAGCTCCTAGCTCCATCAAAGTTCCTAGCTCCAGCAGAGCTCCCAGCTCTAGCGAAGCTCCCAGCTGCAGTAGAGCTCCAAGCTCTAGCAAATCTCCTAGCTCTACCAAAGTTCTTCCACCATCTAAGGATAAGACTTCATGTGTTACTTGGGTTAACCTTGTCAACAGATTGCTAAGGCAAAACTATTACTAAAACATACTCATGTCAAAATGGGCATGCGATTGAGCATACAATCATGTCATGCCAGGTCACCCACAAAGGAATGGAATGGATCACCTTCTTAACACATAGAGGAGGCTATCTCTAAATGATCCCCCAAGGGATCCTAAGCGAGCAATGCAACCCGCACTCCAACTGAGCTTACAACGGGTCACACACATATGCTAAGTACTTGTCCCGAAAAAGGACAATACAAAAGCAAGGTGAGTAGTGCAACTCATGCCATCGAACTTAGCTTACAATGGGTCACATGTCCATGCTAAGTACGTACTTGTCCTAAGAAGGGACAATAAAACAAAAAGGTGAGCAGCACAGCTCACGCCAACACACCTAGCTCACAATGGGTCACATTCCCCTGCTAGGTACTTTTCCTAAGAAGGGACAACGCAACAACAAGCTTAGCTTACAATGGGTCACACACACATGCTAAGTACTTGTCCTCAGAAAGGACGACACAACAACATACTTAGCTTACAATGGGTCACATGCCCATGCTATGTATTGTTTTGAGAAGGGGTGACGCAACAACACACTTAGCTTACAACGGGTCACATGCATATGCTAAGCATTTATCCTTGTATAGGAAAACACCTTCTAGCGTGTGAAGCTTGGCTCAGCACTGACTACAAGAAATTTCACTAAACGTGACAGGCATTCCTATCGCTTAAACTCGCATCCCGTCACCAAAAGTCAATATTTGTTGTAACCAAAAGTCTCCAAAAGTCCTAAGTGCACGATTGTAACTAGTTTATCATGGAAAGTATACTTTTGGTGACTAGAATGTTGTCACCAAAAGTCGTAGGCCCATATTTTGCCCAACTTTTGTATTGTAGAGCGGGACTCTCTCTTTATTCTCGTCCGATTAATCAGTTATTGAAAAGATCTAGAAGACTTTGGAGTAAATGATTTGATCTATTGGTGACAACATTATTTTTTTACGTCACCAAAAGTGAGATTTCTTATAGTGACTCTTAGAGTGTGAGGCTAGGCTCAAAATTCTTAAGAGTATGAGGCTAGACTCAGCACTCTTAGAGTGTGAAGTTTGGCTCAACACTCCTAGAGTGTGAAGCTAGGCTCAGCACTCCTAGAGTGTAGAGCTAGGCTTAACGATCCTAGAATGTTAGGCTAGGCTCAATACTCTTAGAGTGTAAAGCTAGGCTTAACGCTCCTAGAGAATGGAGCTAGGCTCAGCATTCCAAGGAAAGTCTTAAGTTAATAGGGGGGCAAGTCTACACCTCTAAGCATCTCCCTGACCTTTGAAGGATGGAGGCCTCACAAGACTCTACCTTGTGGGATACAAACATCTAAAAAGGGATTATGCAAGACATGCAGCATACATCCAAGTATACACATATGCAAGACAAGATGGATAAGAAAAGCTACAACAAGTCACTAAGGTTACAAAAAACTGGGGACATGAACAAAGTCTACAACTGGAAAGCCTAAAGTAAATGGTAAGGCATAATACACTCAAGGCGCCTCAGGTAGCTCAGGGAGGACAAACTCGTGAGGATCCTCCTCAGCCTCCATCACCTCAATAGGCTCACAAGACCTAACACCTCAATGCGAAGGCTACTTAGAATAGTATTTCCTATGATACGGTCACAAGCAAGAAGACAAATCTCCTATGCAAGAAGCCGCCTTAAGGGGTACCATCCTTAGAGACTAGGACCAGCTAACAAAGGATAGCCTCAACACACTTGAAGGAGTGAAGCAAAAAACCTAACACCCCTTCACCATTAAAGAATTGACCTCTATGTTTGGGAAACATGGGTCGACCTCACCATTAGAGATTTGATCGTCATGCCTCAGCATAGATCAACCTTACCATTAGAGGATCGATTACCATGCTTAACAAGAATGTTTCAACCTTGCCATTGAAAAATTGACTTCCATGTCTGGACAACATGGGTCGACCTCACCATTGGAGGTTTGATCGTCATGCCTCATCATAGATCAACCTTACCATTGGATGATTGATTATCATGCTTGACAAGCATGTGTCAACCTTGCCATTGAAAACTAACCTCCATGTTTGGACAATATGGGTCGACCTCACCATTCAAGGTTTGATCTTCATGCCTCAACATAGATCAACCTCACTATTGGAGGATCGATTTCCATGCTTGACAAGCATATGTCAACCTTGCCATTGAAGAATTGGCCTTCATATTTGGACAAAATGGGTCAACCTTACCATTGGAGGTTTGATCACCATGCCTCAACATAAATCAACCTCACAATTGGAAGATCAATTGTCATTCTTGACAAACCTGTGTCAACCTTGCAATTAAAGAATTGACCTCCATGTTTGGACAACATGGGCCGACCTTACTATAAGAGGTTTGATCGCCATGCCTCGGCATATATCAACATCACCATTAGAGGATTGATTGTCATGCTTGACAATAATGTTTCAACCTTGTCATTGAAGAATTGACCTCCATGTTTAGACAACATGGGTCGACCTCACCATTGGAGGTTTGATCGTCACGCATCAGCATAGATCAACCTCACCATTGAAGGATCGATTACCATGATTGGCAAGCATATGTCGACCTTTCTATTGAGGAATTGACCTTTATGTTTGGACAACATGGGTCGACCTCACCATTGGAGGTTTGATCATTATGCCTCAGCATAAATCAACCTCACCATTGGAGGTTTGATCATTATGCCTCAGCATAAATCAACCTCACCACTAGAGGATCGATTGTCATGCTTGACAAGCATTTGTCAACCTTGTCATAGAAGAATTGACCTCCATGTTTGGACAACATTGATCAACCTCACCATTAGAGGTTTGATCGTCATGCCTCAGCTTAGATCAACCTCAGCATTAGAGGATCGATTGCCATGCTTGACAAACCTGTGTCAACCTTGCCATTGAAGAATTGGCCTCCATGTTTGGACAACATGGTTCGACCTCACTAATAGAGGTTTGATCATCATGCCTCAGCATGGATCAACCTCACCATTGGATGATTGATCACCGTGCTTAAAAAGCCTATGTCAACCTTGTCATTAAAGAATTGACCTTCATGTTTGGACAACATGGGTTGACCTCACCATTAGAGGTTTGATCGCCATGCCTTAACATGGATCAACCTCACTATTGGACGATCGATTGTCATGCTTGAGAAGTATGGGTCAACTTTATCATTGAAGGATAAACCTCCCTACCTTGAAAGCCATGGATCAACCTAGTAATCTCACACTCTGCCAAGTGCGTAACTTGGCTTCATGCCCTACGAGCTAACAAGAGGATATGCGCCATGCTAAGATACTTGACCTCAAGAGATGCAAGTATTTTATGCAAAAGACGCCTCCACAATGGCCCCTCCAAAGAAGAAGCAATAATAGGCGGACTTATCCACTCAAAATAAGAAGAACGAGATAACTCGAAAAGCCACTCATCAATAGTAAGGATCACCCTCTAAGCTAGCTCTCCAGGCTCAGCTAGCCCTCTAGGCTTAGTTGGCCCTCCAATCTTAGTTGATGCTCCATGCTCAGTTGGCCCTTTAGTCTCAACTAGCCCTCTAGACTCAACTGGCCCTCCAGTCTCAACTGATTCTCCATGCTAAGTTGGCCCTCTAGACTCTATGGCCCCCTTGCTCAACTATTACCCTAGGCTTAGTAAGGATCTTCTGCCCAACTGAAACCTTTTGATCAACGAAGACAACTAACTGATTTGACAAGTAAGCCTTCTTCTTGGATAAAGAGCTCTCACCAAAACCAACTAAGAGAAAAATATTTTATAATCTCTAAGCCTTGGAAGGTTCTCTTCACTCATCTTCTCGCCCCAGCAAGCCATTGTTGGTCTTCCATGACTATAGCTCATCGCCCCTGCGAGCCAATGTTGGTCATCCTCCATGACTATATCTCTCATCACCCAAGCAAGCCAGTTTTGGTCATCTTCTATGACCATAGCAGTCCTCACCCCATCGAGCCAATGTTCATCATCCTCCATGATTGTATCTCTCCTCGTCGAGCGCGCCAGTGTTGGTCATCCTCCATAACCATATTTCCCCTCCCCTCGGCGAGCCAGTGTTAGTCATCTTCCTTGACCACACCACTCCTCACTACCGCGAGTCAGATGGTCACTTTGCAAGACCCCAACTCTCCATGCCCAAGCAAGTCACTCTAGTCTCCTCCAGCGACCCCGCGGCACCTTATGAAAACATGCTCACCCCAAGAGGCAAAACTCAAATTTGGTTAAGTTACAAAAACACTTGGAGTCACCTACTTTCTAAGGTTCACATTGACAAAGCTTCATCAAGACTATTTTCATGGTCTCACCAAGGCTCCCTCAAGGGAAATCCTATTCAAGACTAAGTACTCTAACCTTGGAAACCTCCCCATGAAGGCACAAGACCCAAAGGCCCTCCACGAACCCCCTTGGAAGATTGAAGGCACAAGACCCAAAGGCCCCAGCGAACTCCCCTCCAAAAAACCTACAAAATCAAGAAGCAAAATTTTTCTAAGTCTACTAGCACTAGAAAGAAGGCATGACAAAGAGCTAGATCTAGAGCTAGACCAAGCTTGCTAGCACTCCAAAAGCAACAAGGAGGCATAGCAAATTGCTAGGACTAGCAAAAAAGGACCCACCAAACCAGCCCTAGAACCCTAAGTGGGTTAAAAGTCAACAAAAAATTGTTGACTTCCAGTAGACATGAGGCGTCGCGGTGCCCAACCCCCATGCCGCAGGGCCGAGCCTGTGAATAGTGGCAGACTGCACTCCCGACCAATTTCCTCCATTTTTGACCCATTTCAAGCTTTTAATCACTGATTTGGGGATGGAATACTTACCCAATCACCATGAAACTTCGAGGAATGATCCTTGGGGATGAGAGGAGACCAAATCAAGCTTCCAATCTCCAAAATTCAATCATCTCAAAAATGGGTTTCAAGCCTCAACCTACAATGGAACTCACCACTTGAGGAAAAAGAAAAAGTGAGGCATTAGAAGACAAAATAAAAGATCTAGCACAAATTCTCAAGAAGTTTCAAAATTCATTTCCTAAATTTGGTGGAGCATCTTGAGGTCACAACTAGAAGGCTATCCCAGAAAAATCAATTCAAGATTCAAGCTATGATTGATTACTCTTACGCGACACCGATAAATCAGACTTGCTAGGAGTAGAGGGAAACTTATGCTACCAAAAAAATCAAGTCACTGGACAACTCATAAGATGACACGTGGCAGGTCGAAAATGACTGAGCAACCCGACCCGGGTCCGCAAAGCCCAAATACAATCCTAGACCAAGTCAAGTGTGTTGCGCTCCTAAACTATGGTGAAAGGTTTTCGTGATCTATCCAACACGAGTTATTCTATTAAAAAGGCCAGAGAACACATGCTAGTTGAAGAGCGAGAAAATGAGATTTGTAAGTTAGAGCTAATGATTTTGGAAGTAGAAGCTCACCTACAATCACTAGGCTGAAGCTACTTTTAGTGGGCCCATTAAAAATATAAACACAAACATAAATGCTTTGTTTTTCTATCTGCTATATATTTTCTCATTCATTGACAAATGAAATATAAAGATGAAGAAAATATAAAGATTAACTAATAAATTGACCATACTCTTTCAGCTACAGATAAATTATAAATATGAACTATTAATTGTATAAATACAGTACTAATATAATATTACAAATTCAAATAAGGAGAAGGCTCTGGATACGAAGAAAATTGCTCCAGGAAATAACATATTTGGGATTCAAGATTTGATTTGAGGTTTAGCAAGTTCCCGAATTTTGATTGGCTCAACCTACGAAGGATGGACATAAGTTTCTTACCCTTAACTGACATCTGAAACATTTTTGGATGGGATGGTTCCGATATTTTTGGATAGTGGTTTTGAAGTCCAAATGGGAAGTCCAAAAACTTTCAAAGTGAGATCTACTCTTCATAGGGCTTGAGGGCTTAGCTTGGAGGATAATGGAACTATGATCCGATTGAAACCATGATATGAGTCAATTTCAATGAGCTAATATTTAGATATCAAATGGGAATTACAAAAAGCTCTGTCAAGAACTTCCATTACAACAAAAAAAGAGTTCCATAACGAGATCATCTCCAACTATGTTATTACGCCAGGTGAAATGGGTCCCGTGTTTGGAAATTTTGAGGAAAAGTGAGGAGGAGAGGAAATTCACAAACAAATCAATTCCTAGAAGGGAAGTTGCATCTAGACCAAACTTATCTCCAAAGTGTTGAGGATGTGATTGAAGACTCCCATTAGGATCAAAGGATTAGGATAATATGCAATCAACTGAGATAAAAGGTCCCAAAATTAATGCCTGAGATTTAAATTAGGGGTGTGTAGATGCAAAATCACCTCTAACAAGATCCATTTGATTCTCTAATTTTTGATGCCAATCACATTCTGATTGAAAGAGAAAACCTCCTAAAGCAGACTCAATCAAGAAGCGAACCAGAGGCCTCTTTTTGACCCTATACTATCTACCCAAAGGATTTTGAAAATCTCAATCCACATAACTAAATATTAATCCACATAACTAAATCGGGCCAATATTTCTTCCTAAGGTATTTGAGATGTTGAACATGTAGGCAATGTTTTAAAAACAGGCCCGGAGAGTGAACCGGTCAGACTGCCGGGTCACCGGGTTGATCGGGTCAACTGGTTCACCCGGCCGGGTCGGTCTTATTACATATATTTTCAGATCTGATTTTAGTTTGGCTAATAGCAACTACAAGTGCACAACACTTAATTCACTAGTACTCAAAGGACAAAAAAAAAACCCTAAAGCTCCCAATAAATAGATGAGAAACTAGCCTTTTTATTACGCCAAATATGTGACGTGCTTGTTACTATCCCAAACCCCTTAACCTTTT
>JAYMTA010006409.1:0-10443 GCA_036897625.1 Pelargonium cotyledonis
GGTTGGCTCCGAAGAAGACCCGGCCGGAGGATCCGATCGCGGCGGCGCCGACGTGGTAGTTGGAGATGGGGGGTCCAGCGAGGGACTGCGCCGATTTGACGAGCGTGGGGAGGAGCTGGAGGACGGTGAGGCCTGATTGGTTGGCCATTGATTCGACTTCGGATGCTTCGATTACGAATCTGGGTGGATCCATGATTGAATCAGAGCAGAGCACAACAGCTCAGATTCAAATATTGAAGCAGAAGAAGATGGAGACTTCCTGGAAATGAGGAGGAGCATCTGTAGATTTATATAGGGAGGATTGTTTCGGATTAAAAAAAGAAAAGAAAAGGATTCTACCAAAAGTCACGTAACTAAAACATTCCGAATAATCAAATCGAAGGCAATGTAATTTTTCTTAACGGTATGAATAATTAAGTTGAAGGCATCCTAACGGTATGAATAATTAAATTGAAGGTATTAAAATCTTCTCACGATTTAAAAACACGTGGAGACAACTGTAAATTGTTTCTGACACCACCACTACTATCTGACACGATGGCAAACTCGAATGTTGATGTGAATGCTTTAAATGCCGGTATGTTTCACTTATAACTTCAACTGCAGTTACAATCAGATAACTTTACTTGTACCATTCATGCAATGCATAGAGCTTATTTCAGTATTTTTCTTAATTTCTGGATAAAAAAGTCCAACAACTCTACCTAATAAAAACTCCAATGTTTTAAACGTCTTAGCTTTTGTAGTTGAGATGAGTGTTTTTAATGTTGTTTGAATTGTGAGATTCCACATAGGGACTAATCACATGTGATTTTGATTTTTCAAGTTTCTCTTGAATAATTTTTTTGTCGTATTTGTAAAAACGGTTGAAGAAGTGAGTTGAACAACAGCAACCGTAGTAATGAGACAGCCGAGTCTAATTAGAAATTAATATGCTTAGAATATGTCACCAACAAGGTTATGATACCTCATTAAAATATAAAAATAAAGTGAAACGTTAAACAACAAAATCATTCAAGTGAATATGAAATAAATTTAATAAGACGCCATTTTTTCATTGAGTTAATAATTTAAGCTCTAATTTTTTAGGCTCATACAATAATAATAATAATAATGTGTTTGTTCTGGTGGGTAAATGCAAGATAAAAGTGAAAAACATAAATAAATAAAAATGGATTTTATAGCACAGTCCAATTCCTTAAGTAATTGGTAGATTATGATAATCATAGAACTATTAAATTGGTAGACAGGACAAAATGGTTATGTTGAGTGAAAGAATGGACTCTTTTGTTAACCATTCACAAGTATCAGAACATTATTGATTGAGAAGTGCCATCTAACTAGGCTTAAATCTTAATGTAATAACTGCATTTATTATTTTAAAAATGTGAACAGAAAAGAGATTATGACCTTTTCCCCACATTTGCTTTACTATTTTAATTTTTATTGATATTAAACATTTGTTAAGTCAACTTGTTGCATGTAAAATGCATCAAAATCAAAGAATGGCATTTTACATTATTTTACACATTTCAGTTGTCAGACAGCATAAAATAATGATATAAAATAATCTACTCTAACTCATGACCTTCACCCACTACTAAGGAAAAACAAGCTTGCCTTTCTCATGCCTTATTTATATTTTTTGGTGCGTTTAGGACGACGTTCTATTTGAAAAGTAGAAAATATTATTACTTCGATTATAATGTCTCGTTGTTGATAAGAAAAAAAAAAAGTTTTCAACGGACGTTTTGTGCTCACAAATTCAATGAAACATATCATTCAAAATATTAATTGATAAGGTACATTACCTGATTGACATGAATTTATTGACTGAGAGCTTCCGTTAGTGAGTGATGCCTTGGATTTGCACTCAATTTCATTCTTTTAGAATTTTGAGTTGCTGCAAGCTAAGCTAAGTTTGGTAAATTGCAATAGGCAATAGCCAAACAAATGCATTGCTTTCTCTCTGTTTGGTTTGGCCTTCTTCTTTTTCTTCCAAATTAACTGAAAAAAAATTGGTATGACAATGAAAGATCAATGATAATCTATTTGGTATTTAAAGGTCAAGTAAAGGTTTTTCATTTCTTCCAAAATTTAATACCCAAAATAAAAGCTTCATAATTCTGATTCATCCTGCTAAGACCTATCTGACCATGTATCCACTCTGACACTCTGTTTATACATAGCTGATCCAATGTTTTTCACTCTTTCAACAACATATGGTCTATACAAATAGTTTCTGCATATAATATTCTTTATTACACTTAATAAATATAGGTACAAACCCAACATAAATGAAGTAATTAAGCTGCTCTTGCATTTAAATACAACATTAGCAATTTTGCATGTACAGTTGCTAACTTTTGCAACATATAATCACCTTCCTTGAAGAGTGGTTATATCCAAGTCATTACATGTTGAAGCTCCAACCTCTAAGACCACACTGTTATCTCCATGGATTGAAGGTTTTGGGGGCATTTCCAAAACCTCAACCTCACTTTCCAACATTTCCAACACTTTACTCATCGAAGGACGACTGGTCGGATTCATTTGTATGCACCAAAACGCGACCAATATCATTTTCTTCACCAATTTTTTCTCATCCCTGCTTGCATCTCCCATCTCCATGAGCTCCTCTTGTTGATCGAAATGATCATATATCCATGTCGAAAAATCGACTTGACTCAACTGTTCCACATATGCATTTAAGTTCTTCCTCCTTCCCACCATGTCCATCAACATCATTCCGAAGCTATAAACATCAGCTTTATAGGAGACTCCTCCGATGTTTTTGTAGAACAATTCGGGAGCCATGTACCCTATTGTTCCTCGTACTGCAGTGAGAGATACAACAATGTCATCCACTGGGTACAATTTTGCAAGTCCAAAATCCGAAACCTTTGGCAAAAAATTTTCATCAAGTAATATGTTATGAGGCTTGATATCAAAGTGTAGAATTTGCATTTCACAACCTCGGTGCAAGTACTCAATCCCTCGGGCAACTCCCAGAGCAATCTCGTGCATTTTCAACCAACTTATCACAAGACTAGTACAATTTTCTTGTTTAGAAAAGAGTAACTTATCAAGTGAACCATTTGGCATGAAATCGTAAACAAGAGCCTGTTTCGGCCCCTCAATGCAAAACCCAACAAGCCGCACAACATTAACATGGTGAATCCTACCGATAGTAGCCACTTCGTTGATGAAGTCTTGCCCGTTTGTTTTCGCCTTGCTCAATAGTACCTTTACCGCTACAAAATGACCACTTCGAAGCTCGCCCTTGTATACTGAGCCAAAACCCCCTTGACCCAGTTTGTGCTTGAAACCTTTTGTTATTTTCTTGATTTCATTGTAGGAGTACTTGATGGGCATCAAATTGTTCTGACTTTGTAAAAACTCTTCAATTGCATCATCCACTGATAAATGTGTCTTCCTCCATTTATATAACACAAATGTAACCAAACAAAGTACCCCCAACAAAGTTCTTGCTGGAAGCAAACCTTCATTGAAGAACATACCATGATAAGAAAAACAGAAAATCGATGCCTCATTTGCAAAACTTGAATCAATCACATAAAAATGAAGTGCAACATATCATCAAATTGTGCAATTTAACTTGGATTACCTGTGATTGTGCCGTAAACAATGGCGTCCGCTGCAGGCACAAAACGAAATCCATGATCAATAATCAATATTATGAACTTTTAAAGAAGAAGAAAAGGCTAGAAATTAAGAGCAGAATTAAGGAGGTTTTTACTTTTGTAATAAGCTGCAGCATTTGTCCAGTACTCCAGCGTTACAAAACTATGTATCAGTGTTAAAACTTTTCCAATAGTTTCCGTATTCCAAATGTAACGTTCCCACCTGCAGCAATGAACAAGAAAATCACATATAAATTGTAATTGAACCATACATATGTGTAATAGTGTAATTGTTTGTACACGTACAACTCTATAAACTTGTTCGGATTAGGGCAATGATCACCATTCACTGCCAAAGAAGCTTGAAAACCATTGGAAAGCCATTCGTGGACGTTCGAAAGAGAGATATTAGCGTTGTTATTGCTCAACATTACCGGTGGGATCGGGAAGATCAACGAGCCTTCACCACCATGAGAAAGGTCGGGAGATGGGATCGTGGCTTGTACCACGCAAGACTCATCAAGAATTGACGGTTTGTTCTTGTCAAAATCATAAGAAGCATTCACAGCATAAAAATAGTAGCTATCAGTACGAGAAGACGAACAAGAAGATGTATCGACAGAGTAGAAGTACGAGGATTTTGACAATATTGGCTTAGAGCAATTCAGGAGAGCTAAACCATTGCCTCTGTTATAATATTGAGACATCAATTCTCCGCAAGAAATAATGTAACTGGACATGGCGCTTGAAGAACTTGGGATGAAGCAACTGTCGTTGCTGTCCACTACACTCGCATCCACCAACCACACTTTTGCATCGGTTAAATATGATTCAAAAGAACCGTACTTGATGTCTTGTACGTAAAACTTCATGTGATTCATATAAAGTGTGGGTCGGTGGTTGCTGTCGCATGACAGTTCAAGCAGACCACCATTTTTGTTACCTCCGCAGCCGCCTTTGAGCCAAAAAGGGTCGCTGATGTTGCTGATGGTTCCGCAGGTAGATGGGATCTTGCAGTTCTCGCTGCTTGTACCTTCAATAATTACCAAAACAACAAGAACAACAGCAAGAACAAGCTTATGATTATCATTATTAACTGATATCATCATCAGAACTCACACAAATCAGATAAAAATAAGAACCAAAAATCAAATTATGTATATACAGAGATGGATTCACTCAATCACACATCATCAAAAACAAGAGAAAAAGAAGATGTTAATCATCAACATTTCCTCTCATGGTTTCTTTGTGATTGTAGCTGCATACTTTTCCGTTGACTGGCTTTACACAGCAGTGTTTATTAATTGTTCCTGAAGCACAAAATGGGTGTAGTGGTGGACCAATCACATAAGGGAATTAAGTCTTAGTCTCCAGAAGACTAATCAACTAGAAAAATATCATAAATGAATAGAATTGTCAACTACTTTAATTTCAGCCTATGGCCAGAGCAAAGCAACTACATAGAAGCTGCAGAGCAAGAAAAAAATATCTTGATTATTATTGTATGGTTGATAGAATAACTTGCGCAATAAGCTTTATTGTAATTTGACCTGTGGTGCATATTTGATCTTATTCTGATTTTTTTGTGACTTTAGTGTTGAAGCAAGATCAGTCATGAATCATGATGATCAAATTGTATTATATATGTAATACCAAATATTTAGTCTTCTTTGACTCATGACATCCATGTAATATTTGTAGGATAATATCTCATAAATTAACAAGTTCCTAATTAAAATTGTGCAACTACTTGGAGAAAGAGATGGTTCCTTACTATTCTCTCCTTTACCTTCTGATGCTTTGGGTCTTCAATTTTACAGAGCTCAACGGAGAAGTAGAAATTGACGCCGCCGTGTGCAACACGATGAGAAGGTGCGGCCGTGGCGGTCCGGCGGTCCGGTTCCCCTTCCGGCTGCGAGACCACCACCCTCCCCACTGCGGCTACCCGGATTCCGGATTCGAGCTCTCCTGCGACGAAAACAAACACACAGTGATGAATCTCCCCAAATCAGCCAAATTGTTCGTCAAAACAATCGATTACGAGTCGCAGAAAGTTGAAATCTACGATCCAATTGACAATTGCATCCAGCGACAGCTCCTGAACAACAGATCGTACCTTAACGTGTCGTCGTCCCCGTTCCATTTCTCGGTGGCCCCCTTCTATACGCTCTACAACTGCTCGTTGAAAGTAAACGGCGGCACATTCCGTGAATACACTACCTGTTTGAGCACGAATCGTGGTTATGGTGTTAGAGCTGTCTTGGACAATATGATCTCCATTTTGTACCTAACGGGCTGCTCCAAGATTGCTGTCACGCCGTCACTTCCTGAAGGTTCTTTTGGATGGTTTCAGAAGTATGTTACGTTGGACTGGTCGGCACCGAATTGCACGGCGTGCCAAAAACCTGGCACGGGATGCAGAATCATCGACAATTACAATATTACCCCTGCAACGGTACAGACAGAGTGTTTTCCTTTGCCACCTGCGTCTACAGGTACGTAATGTTCAACTAAAAAGTCAAACCATAGTTGGAGCGAGTTTGTTATTTAGTTTTTGACATTTTTTCAACTTTCAATAGTCCAGTATTTGGATCTACTTTAGTTAATGAACTTTTTTCACCCAAAATACTTTCTGAACTTTCAAATATTGATTCAAAATGGATACCAAATTTTTAAATATTGGCCCAATTAAAAATTCAAGAACAAATTAATAATATATTTTCATGCCCAAATTAACATAGCTACTACATGGGAAAGTTCTAGAGTTTTTTCTTCTTCTCTTTCTCAAGAGAGGCGGGGGGGGCCCCGCCTCCTGGGGCGGCAATAGAGCTTTGATATCAAAGCGGTCTATCTCTTATATGAGAGCTATGCTTTTAGGGTATTCAGGGCGGCGGTGATTGCTTTTATTTGTGGTGTTTTGAGTTTCGGCAAGTGGTGATCAAGGTGTAGGCAGTGGAGGTGCGACGGTGGCTATGGTGGAATTCAGTCCGGGGAGAGTTTGAAGTGACTCCCGTGATAGGATCAGGTCTCGGGCAAGCAGGAATCGATGGGGTCTGGTTCATCGAGTGCGTCGTTTGAGGCTTGATTTGGGAATTGATCTCCAATGGTGGGTTTTAGCGGGTGTAGTAGTACATGCTAGGGGGAGGGCTTACACGGTTGCTCTGGTTTGCTGAGTTGGATAACGCCCGACTCGATGTGGATCTTCTAATCTCGTCTTCGGGTCTCTTGCATGGAACTAGTAAGTGTCCGTTCAACTATTGTATGCTCTTAGTACCTTGTTGCTTTAGGTTACTTTGATGTAATGATTTTTAGTTTGATGAAATAAAAAAGAGTTTTATTCCCAGTCAAAAAAATAAAATTTAAGAACTAAATTGTGTCAATATTTGAAAGTTTGACACCATTTTGAGTATGAAAAGTTTATTGACCAAATTAAATTAAAAGCTGAAAGTTCATGGATTATTTTAAGTGAAAAATATTTATGGACTAAATCTGATTGAAACATGAAAGTTGAGGAACTAAATTAGAGCTTTTACATTCTCGTTATAACTTTTTATGAGTTGACCGATGAGAAATAGTTAGAGATCCATTTTTCAGACTTTGTCCTATTTATGTTTTAATATCATATTCTTACATTGATAATTAGTGTGGCAAGCTCTTAATTCTCTTTAATTGTCTTTTTCTTAACAACAGGTGTAAAAAAGAAGCTACTTATCACAGGTAAACAATCTATTCATTAGTAAAATGATGAAATTTGATTATGATATATTTTTGAAAAATCTAATGTTGTCATAACTCAAAATGATATTTGGTATTTAGGTCTAGTCCTTGGTCCATTTCTCTTGGTAGTAGCTGCAATTGGAATCTTTCATCTCCACCTCTCTTGGAAAGTGAAGAGGAAAAATGAAATGAAGATCAAGCAATTTATGGAGGAATACAAAGTTCTCAAATCCACAAGGTATCCTTATGCAGACATCAAGAGCATTACAAACCATTTCAAAGAAAGATTGGGACAAGGTGCGTTTGGAACCGTGTACAAAGGTAAGCTCGCTAACAACGTTCTAGTTGCGGTCAAGGTACTCAACCACCACGCCACTGGAAATGGAGACGAGTTTATCAACGAAGTCGCGTCCATGGGAAGGATCCACCATGTCAATGTGGCTCGCTTGCTTGGATTCTGCGCTTATAAGTCCTATCGGGCACTTGTTTACGAGTTTTTGCCAAACGAGTCACTAGAAAAGTTCATATTCCCTGAAAGTGACAAAAAAAATCATCTTGGTTGGGAGAGGCTGCAAGATATCGCGTTAGGTATAGCCAAGGGGATGGAGTACCTTCACCATGGATGTGAGCAACAAATCCTACACTTTGATATCAAACCTCACAACATATTGCTAGACCACAATTTTGTGCCAAAAATCTCCGATTTTGGTCTAGCTAAGTTGTGTTCCAAGGATAAGAGTGTCGTGACTATGACCGCAGCTAGAGGAACTATGGGCTATATTGCACCTGAAGTGGCATCTAGGAATTTCCGAAAACCCTCGTACAAGTCTGATGTTTATAGTTTCGGAATGTTGCTGCTAGAGATGGTGGGAGGGAGGAGGAACATAGACGTCAATGTAGAGAACGCAAGCAAAGTTTATCTTCCAGAATGGAACTATACGCATCTGGATCAATTAGGAGGACAAAAGGGGATCGAAATTGAAGAAGAGGGACATGCCAATATTGCCAAGAAATTGACAATAGTGGCACTTAGTTGTGTTCAATGGAACCCCAATGATCGACCTTCAATGAAAGTTGTGGTTCAAATGTTGGAAGGAGATGGAGACAATCTCACATTGCCACCAAATCCTTTTGCCTCCGGAAGTGCAAAGCAATCAAAGCCAAGGCCTCTCAATGTGGAATTAGAAATTATTTCTGAAGTAGAATAAGCTATACTTTGTGAAAAACTCATACCATTTTGATTATATTCTCAAAACTCATTCTCATTCCCCAATTTGTATTACCATACATTAAATTCATATCAAATATAACACAACAATTAATATGTACACTGTCTGTAACAATGGTCAAATTTTGAAAATGACCAAAACCAGACGTGTGATCGAGGGCGTTTGGAGACAGGTTCAAACCCAACCCTGCTTGTATCGGGCGAAGAGATCCTCTGTTTGGGCATTCTTGAAGGCACTGCACCCGATCACATACACCCATATTAGAACCACTATCGATATGATGAGAATCACATTGGCTCTCCTCCATTCCTTCCTCACGTTCCCCAGCAGACCGGCTTTGCACGAATTGCACCCATAGCATAGCTGCGTCTGGTCGTTGCTCCACATCAGGCAGTCCGGGTCAGCGCCCGGGTTAGCCGGGTTCAACCACACTGTCGGGTTCACATAGCCATAGCCACAAGCTGTTGGAGGCTTACAGCAACCTGACTGTAGAGTGAAGTCACAAACCAAAACATGTCATTACATCTGGCATCCATGAACATGCCTACCTTAAACTATCAATCATATATTAGTACTAGTACTATAATTGAGACGGTAGGTAGTTATGCCAATCAATGGGTACAAACTTTAATGGTCATGGAATGGGACCCAAGCATTGAACAAACCAATTTCTTAAAGATGCCTCTGTTTCTGCATAAGAATAGGTTAGTGCTTGATTGGGATGTCTACACAACCCCTCTCTGGACACAAACGTAACTCCCTAGTTATTTAGGCTAAAATATGCTTTGGCTCTATCTTTTGTAAAGCATGAATTCCGGACATTTGAAGCGTGCAGGAGCTTTTTCCACAGGAAGTGGGGGACTCCTACAAGAAATATTATAGCTTTTATGGGTAAACGAACTTGAAAGAACCATTAAAATGACGGTGGTTAATGGCATTTTGAACCTTCGCCCACAGTAAAGAGAGGGAGGGAGAGGGAGAGAACTGCAAAAAGTGAGTTGAAATCAAGTTTAGTTATGTTAATGAATAAAAAATATAGTAAGATTGACCCAAATCTAATAAGGTTAGACCTCAAAATGAAGTTGGGCATGTTACTACTATCTGGGGTAGACCATTGTATAGTAACGGTCGACCAATAATTGGTGGATATATATGTAATATGATTTGACTCCATCGTTAGATATACGTAATTTTACTCATGCTCTCGGTTGACCAAGTTGAGTCAAGGATAGACTTGAACTTCCTTATTATAAGTCGAGCATGGTAATTCAATATTCACTTGAACGTCAATTTAATTGAAATGAAATGAAAAAAAATTATCAGTCAACCATAGTTACTCATCAAATGATGTTTTAGTAAATTCAAATTAACACTTACTT
The DNA here is from genome assembly GCA_036897625.1 of Pelargonium cotyledonis. NCBI lineage: Eukaryota > Viridiplantae > Streptophyta > Magnoliopsida > Geraniales > Geraniaceae > Pelargonium > Pelargonium cotyledonis. The sequence goes on from JAYMTA010006409.1 coordinate 9,973, forward strand.
TTAAACAAGTGTACCAAACAATATCATAATCTAGAATGTATTTTCATTCTCCTTCCCCATCAAGAGAGTAACTTTTATTTTTCACAAACATTTTACCTCCTCCCGTTCCTCTGTAGAGATTTTATCTTTACGGATAATTGAACTAGACAACTCAAACAAGCCCGCAATAGTAAATAGGGGTAATTACAGTTTCTTACCCTATGGTAGACCTTCTTTTCAGTTTCATATCCTATGTTTTTTTTTTTTGTATGTTTTTCCTACTCTATGGTTTCCAAACGTTATTCTGTTACTAACCCCGTTAAAATGATGCCAAAATGACGTTTTTACCCTCACCTCATCTGCCAAAATGACGTTTTTAACTAACCCCGTTAAAATGATGCCAAAATGACGTTTTTACCCTCACCTCATCTTCAACCTCTCTCTCTCTCTCTCTCTCTCTCTCTCTCTCTCTATCTCTCCACTTTCCCTTTC
>JAYMTA010006410.1:0-10440 GCA_036897625.1 Pelargonium cotyledonis
TTCTTGATGCAGCCTTTTCTCTAAATGATCTTGGCTCATTGCATTATTTTCTTGGAGTTGAGGCTACTCCGTGCACAGATGGTTTGATGTTGACTCAATCCAAATATATTCTTGACATTCTCTCACGGGTAGACATGGTTGATGCGAAACCAATGCACACTCCAGCTGCTTCTCACTCGCAACTTTCCCAGTTTGGTCCATCTTTTTCTGATGTTTATCTCTACAGAAGTGTTGTCGATGCTCTTCAGTATGCATCTATCACAAGGCTAGATATTTCTTATGCTGTAAATTGTGTCTGTCAGTACATGCACGCTCCGACACAAGATCATTGGCAAGCAGTTAAACGCATTTTGCGTTATTTGAAGGCTACGTGGAATTATGGCATTTTCTTGTCAGCTGTTTCATCTCGAGCTCTTACCGTTTATTCTGACTCAAATTGGGCAGGTGACCCAGACTCTTGTAAATCAACTCAAGGCTACTGTGTGTTCTTTGGAAATAATCTTGTTAGCTGGTCCTCTCGGAAGCAACGTTCGGTGGCACGTTCAAGTATTGAAGCTGAGTACAAATTTGTCACTGCTGCTATTGCTGAGGTAATATGGATTCAACAATTTTCGCGTGAGTTATTTGTCAAGCTTCCTCAAGTACCTGTCCTTTACTGTGATAACCTATTAGCTACGTACATGACAGTGAATCCCATTTTGCACAAGAGATCTAAACACATTCATATTGATTATCGTTTCGCCCGTGAGAAAGTTGCACGAGGAGACCTCACAATCCATCGTGTTCCTTCTCAGTATCAAGTTGCTGATATCTTTACGAAATCTCTACCACGGAAGACCTTTGCTTACCTTCAATCCAAACTGACCATTTGTCCCATGCTCAGTTTTGCGGGGGAGTGTTAAGGATAATATCAATTAGAGTTAATATCCTCTCAGCTAGTTGTGTTTATGTAAAACTCTTTCTCCTTGTATGTAGGCTTGAGGTTATCTGATCTAGTAATGTAACCAACTATAACATCCTTTGTGTTTATTATATAAATGAGCTGCTCCTCTCACATTGAGTGTTGAGCAAAACCCCAAAACATTCTCTAAAGTTTAACTAAAGGATCTAAAGCTAAGACATATTGGTTCTTAGATCTACACAACAAAAATAGTCACAAAAAAGATTGTGCCAACATTACATTAGACAACAAAAGATCGAGCCAAAATAGAATGGATTTACCGTCCTCAATGACCCATCTTAAACTTTTTCTCCCAACTAGTTCAAAAAATCTCGAAAGATTACGAAGGTTCATAATCTAATGCACTACAGTTAAAGGCTGACCGGAACACACATCCTGAAAGGATGAAGCTAAAGGGTCTCAATTGTATCTAGCACATAGAATAGTTTTCCACAAAGAATTTGGTTGTCAAGCGAAACACCACAAACACTTAGATATGAGACTGACATTTGCAAGATGAATCTAACGAATACCAAGCCCTCTATGAATTCATTTACGAGTGACAACAAACCAGTTCACCTTACACATACCACGCTTAAGGACAGTACTTGAACACAGAAAAGGACGTTTGATGAATTCAAGAGTGTTAATTACCACTTTTGGCACCCAAAAAGGAGATATGTAATAAAGTGGGATAGAGGTGAGGGTTGAACGAACGAGAGTTATCCTCTCGCCTAGCGAGATATAATTGCTTAGATATATGGAGCGCGATCCAGTTGCAAAATTTCTTAACAATTATTGACTAAGAGCTCACCTCGTGAGGATTACATACAAGCTTAATACTGAGATAAACAATTGGAAAAGTAGCCATCAACAATACATAACACCGGCCGTAAGTTGTGAATTCGCATCAATTGTGTTGAGGCCAGTAAATTGGGATTTAAGATAGTTAATCTTCATACCCGAAACAAACTCAAAGTAATGCAAACCTTTCTTACCATTTTGAATTGCTGGACCGGATCCGAAGCATCCAAAAACATAACAATACCATTTGCAAATTTCAAATGAGAAACTGATAATTGACTGACCCGAATACCATTGAAACTGCGCAATTTGACTTTCTGAAAAAGAAGATGAAGTTCCTATGCCATAATAATGAAAAGAAAAGGAAACAGAAAGTAACCTTGTTTAACACCTTGAGAAAAAGGGAAATTCTGAGATGGCGAGTCGTTAACAAGGACCGATATTGATGACACGAGGCAACGACTTACCTATAAGCAAAATTTATCACCAAATTCCATGGAGTAGACACTAATCAATGAAAGACCAATAAGGACAATCGATGTTTGAAATCAAGCTTAAGAATGAGATGAATATGCTCTCCAATAATGAGAATGCTATCCAAAAATATTTCGATCCTTGACGAATGGAGTTTGAACATAGATGCAGATTGCCTATTTGTGGCTTGATGCGACCTCGCTATCGAATTAACCACGGCTATACATGGATAAACAAAGTCTGCTATAATCATATGAAGTAGACACTAAAGAGCCAACTTTTCTTGGTCAGATTGTGGAACATAAACATTTACCAAGACACATTCACACTCAAAATTCGACCTATAGCCAAATTGAACAATGTTTTTTTTTTAATGACACTACTAGATGGAAATAAAGAGTCTGAGTCCTACAAGCAAAACGAGGCCCCGACTTCCAAACGAAGGGAAAAAACAAAATCACATGTCATGATCTTTGTCAAATACTATAACAATCAAAATTTGGAGAAGGATTGAAGTTTACTTTCCTGAATAAAAATCATGCTTGGCCTAGTGCAATGCTTTTCATCAGGCCCGACCCTGGACAAGGGGCAACAAGTGCGAGATCATAAGCAATGCCTTTCGTTAGGCCCGACCCTAGGCAAGGGACAACAAGTGCGACGGCTCAGGGCTCATGCTCAAGGGGGGCCAATTTCAAATGAACTGTTTTAGAAAAAATAAGAAAATTTTGAATTTTGGACTCAAGACCTCTATTTAAGTTAAAAAGAATTACAACCAATTGAGCCATATACTTTATTGCTTACAAGTTGAAAAAGTAAATATTTAATAAACAAAATGAATAGAAGTTATAATTTTACATTGTTTCTTTTTTATAATCAATAAACCACTTACGTAAAAATACTTTAAGTCAAATATGAACTACTTGAGTTTTATTATGAGAAAGTATTCTCATAATCTTCTATCATATATAAGTAATAATGTGAATTCGAAAAAAATATTTAGCGTAAAAGGGAATAATATTTAGGATTTGTATTAGAGTATGCAATGCTTGTTTTGTCAAATTTCAGTCTCGCATTTGATATACGCTCAAAAGTAGGTTCATGTAAGTTTTTTGTATTTTTAGATGAATATTATATATATCATTATAAATTTTCAGTGGATGACTTAACTCCAATACAAATTTTATGAACGTGACTTGGGAATATTGCCAACTTATTTGTTAGTATATTATTTGTTCCCAAATATAATAGCAGACAATATTTGGGCCTTTAATATGATACCAATATATTTTTATTTATATCTTATTATCAAAAAACATACCTAAAATTCATATATATAACTTAAAGACCTATCGTTTCAAAAAAAAAAAAAACTTTAGGCCCCAATTTTTATTTCGCCCCGGGCCTAAAAAATGTTAGGATCGGCCCTGCCTTTCGTGAAGCGCCGCACAACCCCAAATGTTCCAACAAAGAAGACACATATTAGACTTATGGGGCAAAACATGGGGATTATATCCGAGGGGGTTGGCCTTGATTTCTCGAAAGGGTTCTATGACCTCCGATTCAGGACCCCGAACGCATGCATCCAAGGCTTTACAAATGTCCCAAAGGATCGTTACCAATTTTGTCGGAGAATAGTCAATCAAATATGTATGCATTGCATGATGATGGTTGATCATACACTTAGGTTACAAGAAAATGGATGAGATCGGCTTGAACGAAATGTATTAATGCGCAAAGGCAGTATACTACGAGGTTTAGGATGTTCTGCATGGTTTCGAGCTCATATTGGGTCTTCAGATTAAATTTGTAAAATCCCATCTAATCGGTATTAATATTTCCGAGGGAGTTGGAAAGCTCTATAGCCGAAACTGTGGGTTGTTCTATCGTTGCCTTCCCAATTAAATACTTGGGGTTTTATTTAGCATGCAAACCGCGTCGGGTTAGCTGTGGGCCTTGATTGTAGATAAATTCAGGAAACATTTAGTGTTATAGCAGGTGTATTACATCTCCTTTGGGGGTCGTATCATGTTGATTTACTCGGTTCTAACTTCTCTCCCTCTCTTTTACATGTCTCTTTTTTGTGCACCTAAATCAGTCATTACCACTCTCGAACATATTGATAAGAGATTTTTATGGTCGAGCAAGGCATCAGGTCGAGGCTTGTGCAAGGTAAAGTGGTATGTGGTCACTATGAAAAGGATTCACGAAGGTTTGAGTATCTGACAACTTCATTTGGAAAACATTAGCTTTCTCACCAAATGGTGGTGGAGGTTTAGCACCCAACCAGACACATTATGAAAATCCGTGTTATGTGCTAAGTATGGTTAGGTTAGCTCAGAGTGGTCATTGCAAGCTGTTTTCCCAGAAAATTGCTCCTATGTGGTATGAGATTTGAACAACTTGAAAAATTTGACGGGTTTCACGGATCTTGTCAGACATGGCCCATTTTGATGGCAGATTGGTAATGAAACCACTGCGCATTTTCGGTTGGATTGTTGAGCCATGGGTGTGCCTCTTTCCACCATTTTCCAAGACTTTTCTTACATTGCTCAAGGAAGGGCAATGTGGTTGCATTTTTTCTCTCAGAATAGGGTTTTTCGAAGATGGCGCTTCGTCTACATTGTCCGCTTTGGAGTTGGGAGGTAGACTTCCTGTCACAGCTATAGAAAACCTTACCAGTGGTGTCTCTTTCAGCAGCCTCGCCAGATAGGTTGGTATGGTGCCACCATAACTCAAGAAACTCCACCACCAAACACGATTTCGATATGTTGTATGACCATTTGCCGCATGCTCGATTTGCATCTCACAAGCTCATTTGAAAGTCAAAACTTGTGCTCCAGAGTTTCGTCTGATTAGTTGTTTTAAATAACGTCCCTTGCTCTGATTTCCATCACCGAGGACAGGCGCTGCCCGTGGAGGCCAACACGATGTGTAGGCTTTGCGAGCTGGAGGCGGAGACTTGCTCTCACTTGCTCATCCACTGCATCTGGTCTTCACAAGTTTGAGTTGGGGTTTTGCTTTGGTGGACAGTTGTTGCTCCCTTGCAAGAAAACTATTACGGTTTGCTTTGCTTTTGGAACTTGGTTTTGCATGGCGCATCCCGCCTCTTAAAAGCTTGGTCGATAATTTCCTTGTTAATGCTTTGGTTTATATGGATCTTGAGAAATAATTTGGTGTTCGAAAACAAGCCAGAAAACTTGAACTAGGCGATTCTCCGTGTTTAGATTTTTAGTTTTTCTTTATTACCTTGTTTGTTTTATTTGGATTTGGTCTCTTTCGATTTCGATTCTTGGTGTTGAACCCTTATGTTTTATTGAATTTGTTTTGTACTTTTATTCACCCATCTTGGGTAATTAAATAAAGGTACTACTTGCTTATATATATAAAAAAAAAACTACGAGGTTTAGGAAGATCCGAGATAGTTGCCTTTCAGGAAGAAAGATTCATAGTGATATTCTCTGGTATAGAAATTAGGTAACCATCACCAGCTTCAGTAGAATTTAAGTTATGCGAGCTCAAACTCCAGGGGCCCAAATTCTTCAACATCCAGTTAATTTGAGAAATTCTCGTTTCATGATGAGGATTGGGATGGGTTAACTAGTTCTGAATTGATCGATACTGACAAGGTGAGGAGTTTTCAAGACTGGAGACATGGAAAGTTAGCAATTCGGATCCACTACATTCTCTTGCAAAAATAGAATAAAGAGAATTCCCAACTATGAGCGTACATAACATCTGTTGTGATAAACGAGAAGTAAGGACCAAAAATTGTACCTAGTCGGGATGATAGCCAAATATATTATTACTTGATTTTAGAGTTTTAAAATGATATTTTATTTTACTTTTATAATTCTTATTGTGAATAAAAGAGAAAAAAAACACAAAGAAATATAAATCTACATATTTATGTGTTAAAATTGGTGAAATGACACTAGAAGATGTCACATCATTTAATCTCTCAATTTTTAGCTCTCTTATTGATTTGAAACCTATGCCTTTTTATTTTTCATGATTTACAAATTTTCACTATATTAACTAATAATACCTACTAATAACTATATATATAGTGTTTAATGTATATCAGTTAACTGATATAAACCAATAAGGTGATGACACCTCATTTAAAATCATGGATCCGGACGAGTCGCTCCGCTCCCACAAATTCACTTGGGTATGTATAAGTGATTTTAAATGAGGTGTCATCACCTCATTGGTTTCTCAAATTGAAACTGATATATTAGTTAACTGATATATATTTTACTCATATATATATGTATGTGTGTGTGTGTGTAATATAATAGATGAAAAGTTTCATTCAAAGTACTCACCTAATTTCAATAGATGATAGGAGTCTCATGAAATTGAAAAGCCACGATACTTCATCATCCATTTATAAAGTTTCTTCTCATCAAATTAACATCCTTCTAAACATTGAAAAATTACAAATTTATCTTCTTCTATTCTTTATTTTCTCCTCCTCACATTTTATTATCCTTTATTCATCTCTAAATTGCAAACTCATTTTCATTTTGACTACCATGTCTAAACTCAATATTCAAGCATGTGGTTCAAGATTAACGACACATGATCAATATGTAAGAAGATTTTGTGCAAGATTTTTAGGTAATTATTTGTTTTGTATCAAAATTATTTTTTAATTGAATATAACTTTATCGACGTTCAACAACAATTCTCATTCAAGATTTTTAGTCATTTTTATTGCGCATATACTAATAAACTATAGATGTTATCAAGTTCTGATTGGACAATTTTTTCCAAATCCAAATTCCAAGTGTGATATGTCATCGTGTCAAGTCTTCTTCTGCAAAGTCAAGGTTAATGTCCAATTTCAAGTCTAAATCAAAATCCAAGTCAGCGTCCGAATTAAGGTCCAAGGTCCGAGTTCAAGTATGTCTTAGTGTCTGTGACGTCAGCAACCCAGGTCTTGGATGATCCTGCGCAAGGTAACGCACCGTTAAGCTAAGTCCTAGGAGTGATCCCAGGAAACAGCCTCTGGTGTGAGAATGAGAATCCCACACTCGAAGAACACGTAGAGAGAGTTTTCGATTCGATATTGCGAGTGCTCAAATGATAAAAAGTCTGACCTTTTCACGTGAGGCCTCGGGGCTTTATTTATAGTTTTAACTTACCAGCCAAGGTTGACCTTTCATCTTCTGACATCCCGAATCCGATCGCAGGAGCTTGGTCGTAGTCTCAGTCTCCATCTTTTTGGATTGGCATACCAACAAGACTAGAGCACCTGTCTGACATGGTCAAGGCTCCTGGAGCGAATTGTTTCAGACTAGGTTCATGAGCGAGGTTGACGCATTGCTTGACATGAAACTTGGATGTTTGGCTTGTCTGATTGTAGACAGTAGATGTAGCTCTCTGAGTGAGGTCCATTCCAGGTGGAGGTTGACTCCAAATATGAGGAGGTAGACCGCAAATATGAGGAGGTAAACTCCAAATACGAGGTAGACCGCAGATATGAGAAGGTAGACTCCAAATATAAGGTAGACCGCAAATATGAGGAGGTAGAGTCCAAATATGAGGAGGTCAACCCCAAATGGAGGTAGACCCCAAATATGAGGAGGTTGACCCAAAATGGAGGTTCACTCCAAATGGGAAGCACACCAAATGAGGTATACTCCAAGTGGGGAGTACTTCAAGTGTGGAGCACACTAGGTGAGGTACACTCCAAGTGGGGAGCACTACAAGCGCGAGCCTCTTTGAACACGGAACATGGCGGGGAGCGTGTGTGGAACATGACACGGGTTATGGTCGCAGAGTATGGGTGATCTTTTTATAAGATAACTAAAATATTTTATGTTGGCATGGTGGTGGCCTGTAAGCTTGGTCTCATTTATTTTGAGTGGTGAGGAGAGAATACAAATATGGTGTGTAGATTCAAGATTGGTCTCATTTATATGGAAATAAAATAATAAAATTGATGTGTGAGAGGGAGGAGAATATTTGTGAGATATCTGAAGTTAATTGAGAGAGAATTGGGTTTGGTCTGGTGGAGCTCGCGTGCGAGCTCACTAAATGGGAGAGACAATAAATATCGGGAGGTCTCAAATACAAGGAAAGGAAACAAAAGGAGAGAGAGAGAAGCTGTGGGAGGGTGATAGATTTGAGTGGGCTAGGTGGCGGATGGAGAATGGGTGATGGGGTGATGATTTGTGTGAGGTGGCGTTTGGTTGGGTGGAAAAGACAAAAAAGAAACAAGAAAGACGGAAGGTGGCTTGCCAAACAGGTCTCAGAGAAAGAGGAGTGTGCTACGTGTCAGCTTCACATTGAACCTCGAGCGCGTGTTACACACTCGCCACGCGTGGAGGCGCGTGAGGATGACGTCCCTTTTTTCTTTTGTCGTTTTTTGGCCATTCCGAGTTCGTTTGTGGTCCGATTTGACTTCCGTTTGAACGGCTGCGCTTCTTGCATTTTTCTCTTCAACTTGAGTATAGTGTTGAATATTTTTGGAGGACTTTATTTTTGAATCACTCTGACCGGTTCGAACCGGCTAACCACTCTTTCGTCTGACTGAGCGTGTCACGTGTCAATTCCTCATTAGCGATTTTACTTCTGATTTTTTTATGTCAAATCAAGTACATATTTGAACATATTGTTTCTCATGACTACGGTGATGGTTTCAAAGAGAGTGATAAACTCAACTTTATTGTATTTTTCTATTATAAATTAATTATTTTTTTCATTTTAAATGTTCATATTTTTCTTCGATGATAATTTAGGTTGAAAACCTCTAAAAGGAACGTGATAACATTTATTTTTATAAACGTTGACTTAAAGGTGTATATGTACAAGTAATCAATAGTGTTCAAGGAAGAGACTATTTCTCTTAACCCTAAAGTTTTTGGCACCTTACCGCACCAAAGTAGTCTCTAACACCACCACCACCAAGGAACGTGATAACATGATTGTAGCTCCTCGAATAAAAAATGATATGAAGGCTTCCAAGTTGAAGAAATTTCTTGTAAACAGGGGCGAAGCCACGTGTAGCTCAGTGTAACCACGTGACCCCAGTGAACTAGGATTGGTGCACTTCCTCCTTGTACTTTTATTTTTCGAACCTTCGGGTTTTTATAAATGAAAAATACTGATTGCTTATCAAATAAATAAAAAAAAGCACGTGACCCCACTCAACCCCATTGATTGATCTAAAAATCTGACAGTTATGGTAATTTTTTTCACCACAAACTACAAAGGGCGAAAAATGGAAGGTGCCCCCGTATAAATTTTTAAGTGACCCCACAATTCTGATGTTGTGATGTGAGAAGGTAACGTGTGTCCCATTTGAATATCTTTTTAGTTTTTACTAGTAAGAAAGCCCGTGCGATGCACGGGTAAGCAAGATATAAAAAGATAATAAAAGAATAGCTATACAATTTATTCAATATATCAAAAAATATCTAAATGATGATAAGAATAATAATTTTATTCTTTCGCGGAACATTCGAGACGCTTTGGCGCAACATAAGAGGGACCGTTTTACGGTCTGTTATTCGGGTTGCAAACCCATGCTTTGTTCTAATTCAAGAAACAAAATTTCAGTCAGTCGATCGTTTCTTAGCTTCAAGTTTCAAGTGGCTCAGCTTCAGCTTCTTCTATGTCGGCTTTTTATGGATTCATAAATCAGTGTTGCTTATATGATTTCCTTCTCCGTGACAGACCTTACACATGGTATGGATCGGACTCACTCGCTAGTCGTATCAATCGAATAATGATCTCTTTTAATTGGCCGGTATCTTTGTCCAACTTCATTCATTCGAGCTTTCCTCGCAGATGCTCGGACTTTGTCCGATTCTATTAGCTTCTTCAAGAATTAATTGGGGTCCCCGTCCATTAAAATTCTTCAATTGTTGGGCAGCTCATGCTGCTTTTCATGAGTTGGTTCGTTCCGTTTGAACGTCGCATAATTCTCATGGGTCACCTAGCTATCGTCTTTGGAGTAAGTTCTCGTCTTCAGTGATAATTAACCATCAGCTACTGACTCAGTTCTTCGGATTCAAAGCATGGCTTTTTCATTAGTTTCATGTATTAGTTCATCTTCTGTAGTTACGTTTGTTTTTCGTTCTTGGGTGGCCAATCTGATTGCTGTTTATGCTAGGATTTGGTACACTTTCATTGTACTTTTATTATTAGCCTTGTGCTATTCTTAATAAAAGGTACCGCTCGCTTATAAAAAAAAAAAATTTTGTATCCGG
>JAYMTA010006411.1:0-10439 GCA_036897625.1 Pelargonium cotyledonis
ATAATTTTAAATTAGAATTATATTGAATAAATAAAATTTAAGATACATTAAACCCAATCTAAAATTGAAAATAAATATATTTATCAAATTTGGCGTGCCAGAAAGTGAGCTTGAGAGCTCAATCCCGACCATCGAATAGACGACGGTTAAGATGTTCAGCCCCAAACCCAACAATCCTTGATTCGATCTCTTCCTCCATCGATCGATCCATCCACTCATCTTCTGCCCAAGCTTCCACAATCGCAGAGATGGCAAATCAAGGTGCCAAGAAGCGAAAGGAAGAGAACGCACGCCACATGAATAACCTCCGCCGCCTGATCATCGCCTGCAATGTACCCCAGTTATCAATTTATCTTTTTTTGTTTTCCCATCATTTTTTCTGCACCCAAATTGCTGTTTAAACTATACTATTTCACTCTCTGCTCTGTAATTTAGACTCCAAGGGGTATTGGGTTTGGTGGATTTTCTGTTCCTTTTAGCTGATAACTATATACTAGAACCACTTTGATTTAAACTAGGTGCATTTCATTTATTTAGCGCCTGTTCAGGTGTGCAGTGGAATTTCATTGGCAATTTGTACTTTTTTTTTTTGTTGTACACATGTATTGTTCAAATCCATTGTCTTGACTCATTTCATGTGTGGTGATGGTGTTTGTGACTTTGTATATGTCCAGGTCCTATATATTGTGGTGAGGATGCTGATCCTCCATTCCTCTTTCAGTTGGAAGCATTGGGTTGTTCTATTTCTGCCTTCTTTAGCTTATATGATCCCCTATCAACAAATTGCCAATATGGCGGCTCCTGCCTATGCCGATGATGGAGAACTTCTTGATGGTGGATTCGATATGAGTACTGGTGGAGTTTGTGGGTACGTCTTCATCTTGTATTCTTGTGTTTTTATTATACTTTGTAACTCTATGGAGCTATGTGACTGTAGATATTTTAGTATAATCCTAGTCGATTTGAATTGACATCATGTCTACTGGTTCAGAAGTGAAGCAGTAGAGATTAGAGAATTGTTCCAGCTTAAAGTTTGAATATTAGAAAATAGGTTTCAGAAGATTTATGCCTGTTTAGTTGTAGAGAATTTTTCCTAGAAAACTGGAAATGTTGTTCAGTTGAATAATTTTCCAAATGGAACATTGGACAACAGTACCAATTACGCTTTCTGTTTTCCTATAATATGCAGACACAAAAAACTCGTTTTCATGTGTTTTTCAAAAATAAAACTGATTTCAATCCCTCATTTCTGCATATTGAATCAACACTCACAAGTCACCTTTGTTCTTAAATGCAACTTCTCTTACTCGTTGCAACAGAACGCCACTGGTGCCCTCCCTACTTTTTTTTTTACGGCAACACCACCGATGGTGCAACTTTGGAGTGCAGCGAAGGAGGGCCGCTGTGTTGAAAAAGAAATTGAAGAAGAAAGAGAGATGATCAGTAGTGATGCAGTGATTCATGCTAAATTAGAGTTTAGGGTTGGAAAGAATTTAGGATTGCTTCCTGAGAATTGGGCTGGGCAGGGTTTTAACAAAACAAAGAAACTGAAATAGAGAATATAGAAAATAAGGCAAGCGAACAGGTTTTTCAAGTTTCCTTAGTTTCCATAGGAAAAAAAATGAAAATTGATATAGTTTACCATAGCTAAATAGCTCCTTAACTTCTTAAAAATTTAAACTAGAACTCGGTAGCTAGCAGTCATATACTGGATTACTGCTGCACATATCATCATTTTTTGTAGTTATGTTGCCCAGGCACTCTGAGGTTCTGCATCTTGCAGTTGAAATGACGTATTACATGTTTGTGCATGGTATAACCAACATTCTGTTTGTGCTTCTTGTTGATGGATGTGAACTTTGAGTGATGACGCATCTAAAGGCATTTGATAAAATATATAATTCCAATTAAATTAATTATGGCCTACATGCAGTGTCTTCCCTTTGAACTCCTTTGCCTTAGAAACATATACTTTATACACAAATGGAGTAGTCTGGTGTATATGGGAGTTAATAGTGCTTATCAATGTAAACCACAGAACAATAGGTCAAGGATTAACTTTGAGGAATTTGAAGTAATTTTTCTTTTTCTACCTAGCTTGATTGAATGCTGCAAATAATTGTTTGTTAGTTGTAAGTCAACTCACAAAATTGCGTTTATACATGAATAGGAAACATGGAAATTAACTGTCTTATTGAAGATAATGAGGAACATAGTATTCCAGATATTTTTCTGTTATTTCGGGTTTAGATGATTTCATTGTGTTAATAATTGTGCGAGTTTAGGTCTTTTTGCCCAAAATGAGTGATGGGGCTCATTGTGTGTGCTTGATGTGAGCATTCCCTGGTACTGTTTGCTGATTTGTATCAGTACATTGTATCAACTAAAACTGTATTTTGATAACTGATTTTTTTATTGTCGATTGCTAGATTTGTATATGTTTTATACGATGTTGGCCTTACCATAGGTCTTGTCTTGCAGCTATTTACATGATGTGATATACATTACTAGCTTCGTGCAACTCATGTCCATCATCTCTGATAAGTTTTGGTACACCTACTGGGTGGTAAGATTATTTCTTAACTGAACCGATTTTTGTTTTTTCCTACTTTCACAATATGCATTAATGTGCCTATATGTTACCTACCTATTAATGTTCTTATGCAATGGAGCGTGAAACCTCAAAATTTCAGCAGATATCATGTGATGAGCTCATGAGCCTTTTTGGCCTAGTAAAAGAAAATCAACGACAATACTCATCTTCGGAGTCTAACACTTGTATCAGTACCTTAAGTCTTGATCCAAATCTCTTATCATTGGGCTTGAGTCCACACGTGAGCTCTAGAACTGGGCCTGCAAATAGGAATGGTCACAGGGCAGGGAGTGCCAATCCCATCCCACTTTCATGGCCCCCGTCCCCATCCCCATTGTGTTTTACCCGTGAGGAAAATAATTTTCCACAAAACCTAAAAAGTGATAATGTAAAATCTTGAAAATGCTAAAATCTTCATTCTGCAACTCGAATTCATGTTTTTCTTAAAATTTAAAAATTCATTGCAATATATAAATCTACAACACATAATTGAAATTCAATATATTGTGGTACAATAGATAATGTTAAAATTTTCAATAAAACAAAATGTATGAACTAAATCATATTAAACTTAAAAGATCTTCCAAATAAATAAATAAAAAACAAATAGGAGTATCTAAATATTGTATGTAATCATGAAATTAATTAACTCAACAGTTCTATTTGTAAATTCTGCACGCTTATACATAAATGATTGTTAAATTTTAATAAAGGACTATATATAACTACTAAAAGGTTAACATTTTAGTAAGTGGAAATTATAGCCAACCTATATGTACTTATCACCTTTGACACCTAGCTCCCTACAACTTTCAATCTTGACACTCAACCCCTCAGTACTTGGCAAAATACTGTTCCGTCAATTAAATCTAACTGAAATACACTCTCTTTTCTCACATGCATAACACATGCGTAATTTTTTTTTTTAAATACCAATTTTATGGGGAGATAGAGTTATACAGTGAAGGAGTGAGAGATAAAAATGACAGAGGGAGTTAGAGTTTGTTTGGTTTTGTTTTTATTTTTATTTTTATTCAACTTAAGAGCTTGTTTGGTTTCAAAAACTCAAAACTAGAAGGGTATAATGGTCATTGTAAATAAAACTAACAGTGTTACGGACGGAACAGTACTTTTCCAAGTACTAAGGGGCTGAGTGTCAAGTTTGAAAGTTGTAGGGGACTATGTGTCAAAGGTGACAAATACATATGGGCTGACTGTTATTTCCTCTTTTAGTAAATTTCACTTGCACCTTTATATAAAACCTATATCTTTCATATTTTATCCATGTGAGACTGTTTCATTCACTTTCAACCTTTCCTCTCGCGTGCGAGTATTATATTTTTCTTATATTGTTGGATCAACCCATCCACAATTAGAGACATTTTAAATCAACACTCCCCCTTCATGTGTAGATGTTATCCTCCTCACTTGAGTCACTGCAAGCATGTCCTATAAGTGGACCGAAAACCATATGGGGAGGTTACATAAACGTGTCACCTTTGGAGACCTAAACCTGCTACAATAATGTTTAAAAGGCCCCTTACCCTTAGAGTAAAGAGAATATTTATACTTACAAAAAGTGATGAAATAATGAGGTGGCTTTATGTGATTGCTCATTAACGATGTCATGATGGAAACTTGATGATAGCATGGTGGAACCATGATGATGTCATTACAGATTGTGATGAGGTCATGAGGAGATCATAATGACATAATGATGATGTTACCCATATTTAGGTTCTTGGGTTGAACTCGAATGAGAATCCCGAGACGTCTGTTAAGTTATCGATAGGGCATACTTCTAGGAGTTTCGTCTTGTGTTTGCTAATCGGGTGTCGCTCAAAGTATTTAGTCCTCAAGGAGGGTCTACCATTCAAGTTGTGACCTCCTTGGATCATATATTGAATTACCTCAAAAGGTGAGTAAGGGTTCTCCCAGTTGTGCAAGGTGTTGGAGGTGCCGAGTAGAGGTCCCATGTTGAGTTAGGTTTGTTAAGTGAAAATCTTGTAAGTGTGGGCAAGACTTTCGTGAAGAGGTGTGAAGTGAGAACCTATAAGGTGAAGCTCTGTAGAGGAGCACTTTGAGGTGGGCTTAAGCCCTTAGTAAAAGTTGGCTAAGTGTTGGAGAAGTCTGTATTGAGGTCCTCTGAAGGGAGGAGGAGCTCAAAGGGAGGTCATCTCGAGGAGCTCCTTATAAGTTATAACTTGGAATATGGCTAAGTATGGAAATAGTCTATTAACGAGAGTTAGTATGTCTGGAGGTCAATTGAGGTGGTGGTTTTGATAAGAGATAGGTGGAGGAAAAGGTAATGAATGCAGCCCAAAAGAGCCCTAGAAAATTTCATTGGAGTAAATCTGAAATCAAGCTGAAACAGGTGAAATGAGCGAGGTGTGCGGTGACGCAACAAGAGCCTGGCAATGGGTGCGATCAGCAACACCGCTACGTGGGCACCACACCTTGCCGCGGGCATGGCTAGCAGTGGTGCCATGCTCACCGCCACTCGTGCATCTTTATCTAATGGCTGTGAGCATGTTGATCCGGTTTTCTTCATTGTTTTTACATCCGTTTGATCCACTTTTGGGTCTTATTCAATATTCTTCATTGTTGGCCTTGAGGAAACCTCTGGACCCATATTTAGCCCTGTTTCCTCGGCCCAAGTCCCATGAATACCGAAAGTTGGCGAAGTTGATTTGCCACACATGTCGATTTACTGGTGGCCAAATTAGTGAAATTACTTATGAATTTTTGTGCATCGTCACTATGTATATGCATGCAATCAATTATGGATATTTCTGAGCAACATTGTTTAAGAAAGAGAATGAAAAACTTTGAAGAAGGAAGTTACAGTTTAGCACAATGGCTAGGTGATTGAAATCTTTTGATGCAAAGTCTCTCGTTTCAATCAGCCTGTTGCACATCGTGTGGTAAACAATGCTCCCAAATTTGAGGTTACAGTGCGGAATTGCAAAAACAATGAAACTAGGGGGAAGGGTCTATATGTACTAATCCTGCAAGGAGATCACTGACACACAAGATTATTATTAGATTTTTATTTTCAGGTAATAGTGCCACTCATAAATACCCTTTTCTACTCGAACCAGTCTCAGAATATTATAGTCAGTGTTGTTAATTTTCCTGCAACTGGGAAACGAGAAGAGGTTGACTGTGGTTAGAACTTATAGATGGCCCAAAATCAGTCTAATTGCATGAGATATTCAGGTGTTTAGGAGTCAGTTGGATGAACATTATAGCCTTTTCACACAATACTCCCTTTTGGTGGAGCACTTGAAGCTCTTCTGTTGTGGTGGCTCTGATAACCGAATCCATTTTGGCACTGGATTATTGAGAATACAGCATAAAATAGACTTAAAAATTGGACTCTCTCCCAATATTTGTATAACATCTGTAGGTAAGAGATATGTGGTATATTGCATGATTGTATATGTAGGCTGGTCTCCTGAAGGCTTGGGCATATATATTTGTGGATGATAAACTCTGGGATGTTAGTTAGTAAGATTTAAGCTATTTGTTGACATGAAGAAAATGGTAATAATGATAATGCATATATTTAGAGCATCAATAATAATAATATGTAAAAATGGACTTGAATTTAACTCTTTTTCACACTGAGAAGCATGTAATGTTATGAAATCCAACAAAATTGGAGGGTAGGTGTCAAACCTTAACTAATTACTCTGCCATGTCTCTTAACCCAGATACCAGGATTTGGAGCATACAAATGTTTTGGTTTAATTAGAGGATATCGCTCACAAGGTTCAGAGGTATTATATCTTTTTCCCAGTTCTTTTCCATATTGATTGGGGGCTTTACATGGGTTAGGTCAAAAGACCAAATCTGATCGGAAAGACTGAAACCAATCTTGTTATGGTCACATTTTCCCACATAATATGATTTAGACGAGCAGCAATTACCATGTTCACATATGGCTATTCTCAGATATGTATCATTCATGTACTTATCTGGTATGGTGTGAAAATTAGGGAGACGTGGAGGACGAGAAGACCCGTAAGAAGAGGGAGAAAATGGAGAGGAAGGCTTCGAGACCCAAGTTCGCCAAAGCAAAGAATAGGTAGTGAAGTCTTAGAAATACACAAATCAGCACTGGATGGAAAAGTTTGTACTTGGCATTAATTTTGTTACAATTGTAGAAAACAAATAAAAAGAATGAAATATGCATTTGATCTAATACTAAATGTTTTTTTCCACCGCAAATGTTAGAAACAGGATGTAGTAGAGCCCTTGACCTGGTCAAGCACACCTGTTTCTTCAATTTTGGTTTAGTGTGAAAACTGTAAATTTTCTTGGTGTTTGAAATTTCCTATGAACTGAGATGAAAGTACCGTGATAGACTACTTTTTGCTTGGAAATGGTCCATCATGTACAAAGTCATTGTTCTATTCAAGAAAAAAGAAGAAGTCATTGTTCTATTCAAACAAAGAAAAAAAAAAGTTAGTTTACAAATTTTAGTTATGACTTCATAGCGAATACTTTGTCGAACAAGAAAACCCATTGTTTTAGTATTTAAACTTGACATGCACAAGCTAAATAAGCAAGCAAGCCAAATATGGAACCAACACGGCAACAACTCCAAAAGAGTTGCAATGAAATGAGGTCGATCAACAAAAGGGTAGAGAAAAGTGTGCGGTATCTGGAGAGCAAGGCGGCGCAGCTTGGCATGTCGTACGTTTTGTTCCAGATACTGATGTTTATGTCAGTTTCTGAGGCGTCGAATATCTCGTGCGGTCAACAATGGATTCCATTGTCGATGTCGTTAACTGTGGCGGTCGTGTTTAGTTTGAGCTTTGGCAGCACGGTGAGCAAGTGGAGGAGGACAAAGTATGAGTACGATCTGAATGTGTTGGAGCAAGAAATGATGTATTCGAGGATGGAGTTGGGTAACGGGAATGAGAATGAGATGGTACTAAAGGGAGACATGTTGAGAGAGTACAAGCGAAAGGGTTGCATCTTCCTAATGGGATGTGCTTTGCTTGGCTACACAATTGTCATCTTAATTGGCTCTCACACTATGTTGTGTCATTGATGCATCCTCAAACCCTAGACCGGTCAGTTTTCATAACGTTAAGCAAAATCATGCATATACGTCTCAATAGTCTATTGTCTCTCTTTTAATATTCATTTTCATATTTTTCCTTACAGCCTATCAAAATTCATAGGTATTGTTTGGATTGACAATCTAAAACACAGTGATTGTGAATAATACTGGAATCTATATATTTGTTTTTGATGAAATGGAATATATATTTTGGGAATATAAATTTGTGGAAAGTTAAACATTGTTTACCTATAAAGCATAAAGAATATTGTTCTTGGAATGCTAAAAGTAGCAAACTGGAATGTTAACATCATGTGACAAATCACATTTAGCTGATTCTATATAATACGTTTAGTGGACATTTTGTCATTAAAAAAATTCATTACTAAAATAATAATTACTAGTTAAACATTCGAATTGAATATTGTCCAAAAATTACCTAATAAAAAACTATATATATAGTTAGTCGACCAACATTATAGCATTCACAGAAATATAACAATCCATAAGTTTTACCAGAACACTATATAAGTTTGTGAACTATTGTATACTATATTATGATATATAAGAAAAGGAAAATAAAAGTGAGGTTATAAATGACAATCAAGAATCAAAATGTCAAGAAAGTTAGGAAAATTATCTATGAGAATATATTTTCTTTACAATCAATGTGATAAATTTTGAATTCTAGTAATATTAATTTTATCTTATCTCTCATGTGACCTAATTTACCCAAAAAAAAAAAAAAAAATTTTTTACCATAAATCACTTTGTCATTTTCTCCTAAAGATACCTACCAAATGATACTATATATGGTACCGTTTGGTTCGAGAAATCTAAAATTCCATGAATTGTGAGTATTAAGGAAATGTAGATTACTGGAAAGTTGATAGTACTATGTTTGTATAAATAAAAAGAATCTAAACTATTGCGTTTGAAATAAATAAACTGGAAACCAAAACTTTGGAAAATGTGAAAAATTACTTGTATACTTTTTTTAATTATTATGTTTTCTAGACATATTTCACAAGACATTATAAATTTCGAATGAGATAAATTTATTATTTAGTCCAAAAATGTAACATTAAATATATACATATATACTAACATATTTTTGTAGTATAATAGTACATATTTTTTGCAAGATGATCTTAGTCGCTCTTATAGTATAGTTCAACAGGAATAAAAAAATATGACATAATTACAATATAATATAAGATTTGTGAATAATACATGAAAAAAAAATTAAAAGGTATAAATATTATTCAAGAATCCAAAGAGTAGGAAAGTTAACATGAATCATAAATACAATATAATAAAAGATTTGTCAATAATACATGAAAAAAAAATTAAAAGGTATAAATATTATTCAAGAATCCAAAGTGTAGGAAAGTTAATATGAATCATAAATACCATTTATAAGATGATATTTTGTTTACAGGGTTTAATGGTGATTGTAAATTCCAAAAATCGCTATTTTACATTCTCTCTTATGACCCACTTTACGCAAATACAAAAAAAATGAACTTGCCCATTGATTTTACCAAACGATACCTTTAATGAAACTAATAAATTTTGTTTGAGAGAGTGCAAAATGAAGGAGAGAGTGAACATGTCAAAATTCTTAAATAAAATACAAAAAAAATTAGTAGGATCCAATACCAATGTTTGGAATTGCTTCATTTACTTCGGAATGCATATCAATTTTATTTTTTCACAAAGATTAAAAAAAGTTCTTTTGTGTTCATCTTTTTTCCCGCGTGACTATGACATTTTTCTGTAACAAAATTCATATATGTTATCACAAATTAATCTTACAAACAGTATTAATAATTCATTCATTACTCACTTATAAAAAACGACTCATTCGTAAAATATATTTGATAAAAGTTGGTAATCAGTGAGGTACATGAAAGTAGACATTTTGTTGAAATTGAGCAATTATATATTGAATAGATGAAAATTACATTTTCAATTAATAATGATGATATTAAATGATTGTATAATCAAACAATCATTTATATCGACTTTCGTATCGCGAGTAAACATTCGTTTTCTTATTAATTAAATATTATACATTCAATCCCATGAATGCATAAAATCATTGAAGATTTAGGCTAAAGTTTTTGGCTCAAAGTTGTATTTAAAAATATGAGAAAAATACTCCACAGTTCCCCAATTATCAAAAACTCACTTCCTAGGTCCTCAGACAAAAATTTGGACTCCAGCAGAACTCACACTTCATACTATTTGGTCGCGTAAGTTCATCCGTTAGGGTTAGTTAACTGAACTGTTAACGTCGCTGACGTGGCGTTGACGTGTCATTTAATTTAATATTAATTAATTTTTAATTTCATATGTATTGCTGACGTGATATTTTGAAATAATTTATAATTAATTTAAATTATAAATAACACGTGTCGCGTGTTTATTAGTCCAAAATTAATTAAATGAGACAAAATTACCTCTTGCCCCTTTCTTCTTCCTCACCTCCTCCTTGCACCCATGGTTTCCGGTAGGTCTCATCCCAAACTCTTCTCTGAGTTCTCTTTATTTACATAACCACTCACTCCCATCAAAATCTTCACTAAAACTCATCCAATTTGGCGCCAATCACTCACTAACTCAATTCAAAGATTCCTACAAAGTTTAACAAATTGAATTAAGTTGTCAAATTTAAAGAATTTCAATCATGAAACAATACAAATAATTAAAAATGGCCAAAAATATTAACCTAATTAAGAACTTTAAACAAAAATGAAGCACATGATC
>JAYMTA010006412.1:0-10437 GCA_036897625.1 Pelargonium cotyledonis
GGGTAAATCAGGGGAATGTTATTCTCTTAGCAGTTATTCGCTTAAAAAATAATAGTCGAGCTTAACCATTAAAGTATTCTAACTCTATTGGATTCATAAGAGACTAACGCAGTCTTTTTCAGTTAGAATACTTTAGAGACTTAAGTCTTATTCAAGCAAGCGTGGCGTTTTATCTATTTCACATGAGTATAACTTATTCGTGTTAAGCTCCTTCCAACAAGTTCTTTTCTTGAATATAGGATAACTCTGATTATGAGTAATCAGAGTTATCCTATACTCTCAATTTATTTTTAATAAAGTATAACACCCGCAGCGATAGATTAGAATTAGGTCACACTGTCTCTAACATACTTGTAAATAAAGACAACTCCACAACTGGTAAAAGCTTGTATTCTTATCCGGGTCTTACTCTCCAAATTAAGGTTTTTGTCCTATATCTTTATATAATAAATTTATATAAAGAACTCCAGTACCTAATAAGCAATTGTAATATTTGCTTGCATAAAACTTTGCTTACCTACTTTATAGTGGCACACTTGGGGCAAATGTCCCACAGTTAAGGTACATATCTTAGCATTTAGTAAATAGCTTCATCCTCATAGCACAGCATATAAGTTAAGCCTCAGATCTTTTTTAGTACATGAAATATAAATTTACTTAAGGATGTCTATTTAAGTAGTTCTGATGACGAGTAGGTAATCTCTGATAAATACATATACATAGTAGGGTTATCTTCTTATAAACACGTTTAGCACGGAACCTGATAAACTCACCGGTGTTAAGGTATCTGGTGTGAGCTTAGAAGTCAAGTCTCTGTATCTACGTAAAAGTCCGGGATGATAAATCTTATACAACTCGTACAAGAGTCAGCCCCGCTGGTAAATAGAAACAAAAAAATTTCCTAGGCAACCTAAAGCCCTTGTTTAATACTTTATCAAAGAAGTTTCATATCTGTTCTGTAGTATGTTAATTTAACATAGGATTCTAATAAAGCCCCTAATTTGTTCAGTTAAGAGGAAAACACATTTGCCTTGGTTCGCTAAATCGTTAATTATGGTACGCATATTGGAAATTCAATCTTCTTAAGAATTTACTTTATTGAGAAGTTTGAGATATAATATTTATAGAAAAGCAAAGAACTCTAATTAAGTTACTTTGTAAACTCATGACATTGCTAATAAACATTCAATAGTTGTAAACGTGAATCAGTGTTCTATTACACTTAATTAGGTCAATTTTGGCATAAGAAAAAAGTTATGAAGAATAACAAATTCGGGGACATACTTTTAAACAGGTAATTTAAAAGCGCATAAAGAAAGAACTAATATATGGGGAGGTGCCTTACCCTATTAATCGGATTCTTAGAATCCATTTCAAAAAAGGTGGATCTGGGTAAACGGGAACAAAAGATTCCTTAATCCAAGGCTAACTGTGGGCTCTATTTACAGAGTATCCCTCTTTCTTTTACTAAGGACTCGATATTAAGTTAAGAAAACAAGTTGCCTCTAATAGGGAATACGTAACTAGAGGTATATGTTTGCCGAACATCTTTATGTGATGAGGTATATGTTTGCCGAACATCATTCTCCTAATGAAAAGAAGAAGAAATTGCGTTGTTTTCCATCACGTTTTGATACCTAACTCTGCATTAAACTAAGCTCATATAAGTGTGGATTTTGGTCTTCTTCTTATGTTGGCCCCTGGATGACCTCTGTGGACCTTAAGCTTTGCAGAACTGGGTATCTGTAAGGCACCTTGTGCATCATCACGTTTCCTGTGTTCTTTAAGCATTTGTATCTAAATGACTTAAGTTTATATTCTAAAAATTAGATCACTTTCGAACATTTTCCCATTAATTTACTGAAAGTTTGTATGATTGGCAGCTTATCACAACTATTACAGTTGATGAACTGGTCTGAAGACAATCTTGAGCTTCAGAGTACCTGATCAGAGGTCCGCAAAGGTAAGTGCTATCCAGCTATTATTCTAAATGCGTTGTTTATCATTATTTTTCTCCATACATTGTTATTTTTTTGTTGTATGATAGTTGGAGCTCCACTATCTGCATGACTATGCAGGAATTAGCTCTAGTTTTGGGTTGACAGAAAATCCAGTTGTTAACTTTGCCGGGGTAATTGGATCTAGAACCGCTGCAATTGGGGCTGATGTTGCATTCGACACTAAAACTGGGAATTTCACCAAAATCAACGCTGGACTCAGTTTCTCCAACACAAATTTGATTGCTTCCTTGACTTATGTGAGTATACGTTTTGGGCTGCATATGTAGATGAGTTTGCTTTTCTTTAAGATGCACAAGAAAAATGCTGGCATCATTTACTATAGTGTGTTAACTGTAGCAATAACATATTTTGGCTGTGATTGATATTATTTGTTTTCTTGATTTCTAAGTAACTCCCATATTTTACAACTTGCAGCGAGTTCTTGCGGAATTTCCTTACACTGGAAAGCGGGAATCTTGAAGGGCATCTAATTTATTTTACCAACAACTTAGTTGTAACAAAGAACTCAGGAGATGTCTAGCTCTACCAAAGCTGTGGATCCTGCATTTCAGGGCATTGGTCAGAGGGTGTAACCTTGTATAATTAGTAGTTAGAAATTTAATTCCCGACAAAACATCATCATCATTCATATTCATCATTCATCATCATCATTCATCATCATCATTCATCATACATGTACATATTCATATTCATCATCATCCATCATACATATTCATCATCATCGTCATCATCATCATTCATCATCATCATTTACCATTCACCATTCATATTCATCATTCATTATCATCATCATCACCATTCATCTTCATCATCATCATCATTATTCATCATTCATCATCATCATTATTCATCATTCATCATTCATCATCATCATCATTATTCATCATTCATCATCATCATCATCATCATTATTCATCATTCATCATCATCATCATCATCATCAACACCATTCATCATAATCATCATCATCATTTGTCATTCATCATTCATCATCATTCATCATCATCATCACCATTCATCATCATCATCATCATCCGTTGTCATCGTCATTCATCATCAACACCTTAAGGATCTCTTCATTGCTAGTTGAGCTTTCTACAAGGTGAATACTATATATATATGTAGTATCTTCAATGCTAGTTGTGACTGTGAGGACTTTTAATATATGTGTGTTTTCATTCCTTATGTTCTTGCTTTATGTTGATGGTACTGAATATGACAAATAATTTGTTTTGAATGTATGAGGACTTATCATCATTCTACTTTTCGCCATCTATGCCCATACGATGCTCAAGGATCTCTTGATAATGTGCTAGTTGATCTCTTCAAGGTGAATACTATTACTATACTTCTTTTTAGTTGCTACTTTGTGTTATTTGTACAGAAAATAAATACATATATTTTGTGTTAGAAGTGTGAGGACTTTGCATATATGTGTGCTTTCATTTCTTCTAGTCGCTGCTTTGTGTTGATGGTATCTTTGTTTTGAAAGTATGATGACTCTTATATAATCTGTTTTGTTGCTTTTAGATTGTGGAAATGTGAGTAAAATGTTAATAGAGTTGAGACTTGTTCCTATCCGTGTGAAGGCAAATGAGGGAAAAACTGGCAAATGAGAAGGTTAGTTCTCTTACACTTATAGAAAGAACTTGAAACATTAGTTCAATATAAAGTTTTTAAATAAAAAGTAAATGATAGAAATTGCTAACTGAGGTTCGTGTAGCTAAGAAAGAACTTGAGACATAAATATATAGTTTTAAACAAAAAGGGAGGTGCAGGTGGGCCTCATGGTCCAAATAATGCAGGGAAATCAGGTTAGGTTAACCAGGAAAGTATGGCTGTTTTCAGTTTTGCACAGCTAACCTCATGCTTTCAGGTTTGTCATCCACTTCCATCTTGTTTAGTTTCCTTAATTTTCTTCTTGCTAAACCGCTATATTATGATGTCTTGTAGGTTGGGGATGCTACTAAAGCTCTTGAAGCAACAAATGGAACAACCGTTGTAAAGAATGGTCAGATACTATGAGTAGCCTATGTGAAGAGCATTCTTGGTTCTGGATCAGGGACAGCAGGTAGTTCACATTCGAGCAACCTTACTGCTGTTGCAATTGAGGCTGCAACATTTGCTTAGCAGGTACTTGATTTTATTTTTCAAAATGTATTCTCTAGATTCTTTGTGTAGTTATTGTTCTATGCTGCTGTGATTAGTGTACTACGTAGAATTATAGCCTTGAGACACATGGTACAAATGCCCTCATAAATATCCTCACTATACTTTCCACTATGTTTTTGGCTCAACCTGTCTTATTTTGCCTTGAAATTCTGCTATTATGCCATCGTACAATCTGGGTTTGTGTGGGATGAGGCGTCTGGTTATTACGATGATGCTGCTTTTGGATTTTACTATGACAGATACACTGGTATGTTTTTTTCTTAACAAGTCAAAGCCAATATAAACTGTGTCAAATTGAATATGCATTTCATATATCCCTTGGTTTTTATATACTTTCAAGGATCTTCTGTCTTCATTGTCGGTTTGTTATATACTTTCAAGGATATGGTATTCATATGATGACCAAACGCAGCAGTACATCCCTTGCACTGATCAGAAGGACAAGAAAACATCTGGTAAGCGCTTCACTCTTGTATTGTTTAAGTGTCTACAAAAGCATATTTAATTATTGATTTCTTACTTGTTGCAGAAGCAAGCCAACTGGAGGTGCATGTCCCGAAATACAAATGTCCCGAATATGAATGTCCCAAATACGAAGGTCCCGAATACGAATGTCGAAAATATGAACGTCTCGAATATGAATGTCGGAAATACGAATGTCCCGAATACGAATGTCCGAAATACGAATGTCCGAAATACGAATGTCCGAAATACGAATGTCCCGAATACGAATGTCCCGAATACGAATGTCCGAAATACGAATGTCCCGAATATGAATGTCCCGAATATGAATGTCCCGAATATGAATGTCCGAAATACGAATGTCCCAAATATGAATGTCGGAAATACGAATGTCAAAAATACGAATGTCCCGAATACGGATGTCCGAAATTCGAATGTCCCGAATACGAATGTCGGAAATATGAATGTCCCGAATATGAATGTCGGAAATACAAATGTCTCGAATATGAATGTCGGAAATACGAATGTCCCGAATTCGAATGTCGGAAATATGAATGTCCCGAATACGAATGTCGGAAATACGAATGTCCCGAATATGAATGTCCGAAATACGAATGTCCCGAATATGAATGTCCCAAATAAGAATGTCGGAAATACGAATATCCCAAATATGAATGTCGGAAATACGAATGTCCCGAATATGAATGTCGGAAATACGAATGTCCTGAATAAGAATATCCGAATACGAATGTCTCGAATACGAATGTCCTGAATTCGATTGTCTGAAATACGAATGTCTCGAATACGAATGTCCCGAATATGAATGTCGGAAATACGAATGTCCCGAATAAGAATATTCGAATACGAATGTCCCGAATACGAACGTCCAAATACGAATGTCCTGAATAAGAATGACCCGAATAAGAATGTTTGAATACGAATGTCCGAATATGAATGTCCTGTATACTATGTCCTGAATAAGAATGTTCGAATACGAACCTCTGAATATGAATGTCCCAAATACGAATGTCCCGAATACGAAAGTCCCCAATATGAATGCCTCGATTCCGAAATATGAATGTCCCGAATACGAATGTTTGAATACGAATGTCCGAATAAGAATGTCACGAATACGAATGTCTGAAATACAAATGTCCCGAGTAAGAATGTCCGAATACGAATGTCCGAAATACGAATGTCCCGAATACGAATGTTCGAAATACAAATGTCTCGAATACGAATGTCTGAAATACAAATGTCCCGAATACGAATGCCTCGGTTCCCAAATATAAAAGTCCCAAATACGAATGCCTCGAATAAGAAAGTTTTGAATACGAAAGTCCCGTATACGAATGCTCGAAATAAGAAAGTCATAAATACGAATGCCTTGAGTCCCAAATAAGAATGTCTCGAATACGAATGTCCCAAATACGAAAGTCCCGAATATAAATGCCTCGATTCCCAAATAAGAATGTCCCGATTATGAGTGTCTGAATACGAATGTCCCGAATACGAATGTCCCGATTACGAATGTCCTGAATATGAAAGTCCCAAATACGAATGCCTAGATTCCCAAATATGAATGTCTCGTATACGTATGCCTCAAATACGAAAGTTATGAATACGAAAGTCTTGAATAAGAATGTCTCAAATACGAATGTCTCGAGTCCCAAATATGAATATCTGAATACGAATGTCCCAAATACGAATGTCGCGAATACGAATGCATTGAATCCCAAATATGAATGTCCTGAATACGAATGTCCCGATTACGAGTATCCTTCTATGCATGTCCTGAATACAAAAGTCCTGAATACGAATGAATCGAATACGAAAGTTCTGAATGTGAATAACTCGATTCCCAAATATGAATGCTTCGATTACGAATGTCTCGAATACGAACATCTCAAATACGAATGTCCCAAATACGAACATCTCATATACGAATGTCCCGAATACGATAGTCCGAATAAGAATGTCTCGAATAGGAAAGTCCCGAATAAGAATGTCCCGAATACGAAAGTCCTGAATATGAATGTCCCAAATACGAATGTCCCGAATAGGAATGTCCCGAATACGAACGTCTAAATATAAATATCCCAATTATGAATGTCCCAAATATAAATATTCTGAATACGAATGTCCCGAATACGAAAGTCTGCATAGGAACGTCCCGAATACAAAAGTCTCGAATAAGAAAGTTTTGAATACGAATGTCCGAATATGAATGTCAGATTACGATTGTCCCGAGTATGAATGACTTAATAGGAAAATCTAAATGCGAATGAGCCGAGTACGAAAGTCCTAAATAAGAAAATCACGAGTACGAATGTCTTGAATACGAATGTCCGAATACGAATGTCTGAATAGGAATGTCTGAATACGAATATCCCGAATACGAATGTTTGAATACCAATGTCCCAAATACGAATGTCCAATACGAATGTTTGAATACAAATGTCTGAATACGAATGACCCAAATATGAAAGTCCCAAATAAGAAAATCTTGAGTACGAATGTCTGAATACGAATGTCTCGAATATGAATATCCTTGTATAAATGTCCTGAATATTAAAGTCCCGAATACGAATCAATCGATTCCCAAATATGAATGCCTCGATTACGAATGTCCAAATACGAATGTCCCGAATACGATAGTTAGAATAAGAATGTCCCGAATACGAAAGTTCCAAATACGAATGTCCAGAATACCAATGTCTGAATATGAATATCCCGAATACGAATGTCCCGAATACCAATGTCTGAATATGAATATCCCGAATACGAATGTCCCGAATACGAATATCCGAAATACGAATGTCCAGAATATGAATGTCTCGAATATGAATATCCCAAATACGAATGCCTCGATTCCCAAATATGAATGTCCCGAGTACGAATACCTCTAATATGAAAGTTTTGAATAACAATCTCCCGAATAAAAATGCCTCGAGTCTCAAATATGAATGCCCCAAATAAGAAAGTCGCGAATACGAATGTCGTGAATACGAATGCCTCGATTCCTAAATAAGAATGTCCCGATTACGAATGTCTGAATACGAATGTCCTGAATACGAATGTCCCGAATACGAATGTCCCGAATACGTATGTCCCGAATACGAATGTCCGAATAGGAATGTCCCGAATACGAAAGTCCCGAATATGAAACTTCCGAATACAAATGCCTCAATTCCCAAATATGGATGTCCCAAATATGAATGCCTCAAATACAAAAATTTTGAATACGAAAGTCTTGAATAAGAATGTCCCAAATACGAATATCTGAATTAGAATGTCCTGAATACGAATTCCCCAAATACGAATGTCCCGATTACGAATATCCTTGTATGCATGTCCTGAATACAAAAGTCCTGAATATGAAATTCCCGAATACGAATGACTTGAATATGAAAGTTCTTAATGCAAAAGTCTTGAATAAGAATGAAACGAATTAAAAAGTCCCGAATACGAATGACTCGATTCCCAAATATGAATGCCTTGATTACGAATGCCTTGAGTCCCAAATAAGAATGTCTCGAATACGAATGTCTTGATTCACAAATATGAAAGTCCAAATTACGAATGTCTCGAATACGAAAGTTTTGAATACGAAAGCCCGGAATACGAATGCTCCAAATAAGAGTCATAAATACGAATGCCTTGAGTCCCAAATAAGAATGTCTCGAATACGAATGTCCCGATTACGAATATCCTTGTATGTATGTCCTGAATACAAAAGTCCTGAATATGAAAGTCCCGAATACGAATGACTTGAATACGAAAGTTCTTAATGCAAAAGTCTTGAATAAGAATGTCACAAATACGAAAGTCCCGAATATGAATGACTCGATTCCCAAATATGAATGCCTCGATTACGAATGTCCCGAATACAATAGTTCGAATAAGAATGTCCCGAATACGAATGTCTGAATACGAAAGTTCCGAATACGAATGTCCCGAATATGAATGTCACGAATACGAATGTCCCAAATACGAATATCATGAATACGAATGTCCCGAATATGAATGTCCTGAATACGAAATCCTCGAGTCCCATATACGAACATCTGAATACTAATGTGCTGAATACGAATGCCACAAATAAGAAAGTCCTGAATACAAATGCCTTGAGTCCTAAATATAAATGTCCCGATCATGAATGTCTGAATACGAATGTCCCGAATACGATTGTCTCAAATACTAAAATACCGAATAAGAAAGTCCCAAATACAAATGCCTCGATTCCCAAATATGAATGTCCCGATTACGAATGTCCCGAATATAGGAATGTCCCAAATACGAATGTCTCGAATACGAATTTCCCAAATACGAAATTTCTGAATAAGAAAGTACCGAATACGAATACCTCGATTCCCAAATATGAATGTCCCGATTACGAATGTCTGAGTAGAATGTCCCCAATAAGAATCTCTAAATACAAATGTCCGAATACAAATGTCCCGAATGCCAAGTCCCGAATACGAATGCCTTGAATATGAAAGTTCTGAATATGAAAGTCTTGAATAAGAATGTCTTGAATATGAACGCCTCGAGTCCCAAATACGAATATCTGAATACGAATGTCCCGAATACGAATGCCACAAATAAGAAAGTTCCGAATACGAATGCCTTGAGTCCTAAATATGAATTTCCCGATTACAAATGTCTGAATACGAATATTCGAATACGAATGTCCCGAATCCTAAAATACCAAATAAGAAAGTCCCGAATACGAATGCCTTGATTACCAAATATGAATGTCCCAAATACGAATGCCTCGAATACAAAATTCTTGATTAAGAATCTCCCGAATAAGAATACCTCGAGTCCCAAATACAAAAATCAGAATACGAATGCCCCAAATAAAAAAGTCGCGAATACGAATGTCCAAAATATGAATGCCTTGTATGAAAGTCCCAAATACGAATGCCTCGAATACGAAAGTTTTGAATACAAAAGTCCCAAATACTAATGCTCCAAATATGAAAGTCATACATACGAATGCCTTGAGTCCCAAATATGAATGTCTCGAATACGAATGTCCCAAATACAAATGTCTGAATACGAATGTCCGAATAGGAATGTCTCGAATACGAAAGTCCCGAATATGAAAGTCCAGAATACAAATGCCTCGATTCCCAAATATGAATGTCCTGAATAAGAATCCCTCAAATACGAAAGTTCTGAATACGAAAGTCTTGAATAAGAATGTCCCAAATACGAATGCCCCAAATAAGAAAGTCACGAATACGAATGCCTTGAGTCCCAAATGTGAATGATTCGAATATGAATGTCCCGATTACAAATATCCTTGTATGCATGTCATGAATACAAAAGTCCCAAATATGAAAGTCCGGAATACAAATGACTCTAATACAAAAGTTCTAAATACGAAAGCCTTGGATAAGAATGTCCCGAATACGAATGACTTGATTCCCAAATATGAATGACTCAATTACGAATGTCTCGAATACAAATGTCCCAAATACGAATGTCTAGAATACGAATGTCCGAATGCGAATGTCCCGAATACAATCCGAATAAGAATGTCTAGAATACGAATGTCTGAATACGAATATCCCAAATACGAATGTCCTGAATACAAATGTCCGAATACGAATGTCCTGAATACAAATGTACCAAATACGAATATTCAGAATACGAATGTCCTGAATACAAATGTCTAGGGCTGAGCATGGGCGGATAAACCGCCCGTTGGGCGGTTTAAAATTTATAACTGTTCAAATTGGTTTGCTAAATTTGAAACCGTTGGCCAACCCGT
>JAYMTA010006413.1:0-10437 GCA_036897625.1 Pelargonium cotyledonis
TTTTCTCATTGTGCGACAATGAATAAAATTTTTGATCAAATCCAATTTTTAATCTTAAGTGTAACGCTTTACAAATTATGGTTTATAATCATAACTAATTGATTGATTCCAATTAACTTATCGAGTTTAATTTCATTGGTTCAAGGTCGGTCACGACTTGACATTTTTTAGAGCCCAAATTTAAATTTTGGCACAAGGCTCATGAAATCGTTGAGACGGTTATGTGTCTAATCAACGTGAGACTACAAAAAGGAAATAAATTGTTGGACTAGAAATGAAGATAACAAAAAAAAAAAAAAGCTTTCCTCTTCTTTCTCTAACTCCCACATGACCCCGCTTTTTATATCATATTTTTTCAATGGATTTCTTCAATAATTGTTCCAAATTGTCCATTTTAAATTGTTAATTATTTTATTATATATAATTCCTTATGTTAATCGAATAATCTCTTGAATCATATCTTAAAAACAACAATTTGAGCATATGTTAGAAAGAGCCATTGAGCAAAAGACAACTAGAAGAAGGATTTATGAAACATCAATATTTACACAACCACAATAATTAAACAATAGTATTTACAACTACAACAACAACAACAAAAAAAAAAAGAAGAAGAAACGAGTTTAATATCTTTTTAGATATTAGATTAATTAGGTGGTGAGAATAGAAGGAAGATATTCACTTTTAGTGCCAAGTACAAGAGCTTTAGTGTCAGGGAAGAATTGAAATCCATCAAGTGCTGTAACCAACCCAGTATTGGTGATTTGGATAGGGTAGCGCAGCAAGTAAATGGGCAAGTCTTTATCAACCTTCTTAGCTGAGTATATTTCCCAGTTCCTCTCTGCAATTTGGTTCACAATTTGAACACATTCCAAGCTCTCTGGATGGTGAAAAAATGGGTGGAGAAGACGAACATGCTCGTACCAAAGTGCCATTCTGAAACCATAGATATGACCTCTTGCTGCTCCAGCTTGTGTTGCTAAATGATGGGGCTGAAACCCTCCCATAGCAATTTCAGTGTCCCTTCCACCATCCATTGACCTTTGGTTTATGTTGGCCGATCCAATGATTATGTACTCATCATCCACTGAAATAAATAAGTTGAATCATTAATCTATGTATGTGTGTGTGGAATAGATACCAATGTTCATTATAGTTTGGTAGAAAATATCCATTTCTATTTTTTTTTAACCATAAGGTTTTTGAACACAGGCCTGCGGTGCAACATGAATTAACACTTTTAAGTAGAGTTGGCAAAATAGACCTGACCCACTAGGTAACCAAAAATCCAACCCATTTTTTGAAAGTTTCCTGTATGAATTTCTCAACTCGCAAAAAATTGGGTCGAATTCGGGTTACGTCGGATATATCTGCAAAA
The DNA here is from genome assembly GCA_036897625.1 of Pelargonium cotyledonis. NCBI lineage: Eukaryota > Viridiplantae > Streptophyta > Magnoliopsida > Geraniales > Geraniaceae > Pelargonium > Pelargonium cotyledonis. The sequence goes on from JAYMTA010006413.1 coordinate 1,379, forward strand.
AAAATGTGTTTTATGCCTAAAACTTGAAACCAAACCCAATCCACCTGAACAACATATAAATTCGAGTTAGAGTTAAAGTTCATCAACCCGATCTGACCCAAAATTTTGTCACCTCTACTTTCAAGTTATATAACACTAAAACTTGAAACTCTACCCGCCTCGACCAACCCGAACACCCTATAGTGTCGGGTTAGGGTTAGGGTTTATCAACCCAAACTTTATTTTGTCACCTCTACTTTTATGTCATACCACACTCAAGCTAATCCTACATAACTGCATTCTCTAAAACTCGAACTTGAGATCTCATATTAAGTTAAAACAACCATTTACCACTTACCCAATTTTGTGGTAACTATTTTTAATTTTGGCATATATATAGTTGGAAAGCTTCAAATATATTAAAAGTGGAAAGTAGATAATGTAAATTACCTATCATCATCTTCGAATGAACATAGATCATGAAGCGTCGAGCCTCTTGAGCTCTCATGTAGTTAGTCCCAACTTCCGGTTTTTGCACAGGCTCATATTCTCCTGTCTTATATGTCTCTCTATTTCCAAGGCAATAAAATGTGAGATACTCCCAAGGATAAGCATGAGTTCCTTTTGCTTGAATGGCTTTAGCTATATCACTATACATCATCTCCATAGTCCTTCTTTGCCAATCTAGAATTGCTTGGACCGAAGCACTCTCAGGCTTACCTTCCGGCCACATTGGGATCACAACATACACAACGAATCTTTCCCCCGCTTCGATTTTGCTAACAATCTTTAGTGATAGTTCTTTTGGTATAAGATGCAACGCGCCAACATCCTCGTCCTTAATGTCGTTTGATTTCCACCCAAATGAACTTCCTAAGAAGTACTGGTTTTCGATGTAAATGAAGTTTTTTGCTCTTCGAATGGCGTGAATGTACGCGTCCTGAATGCTTCTATCAATGACATTGTCCTTCCCGCTCACAAGTCCTACCTCAACTACTTTTTCGGGTGATTTGGGGAATCCTGAAGCAGCCCCACCATCAATAGACCTAAATAATTGGACATTCCATGTCTCGGGATCATCTAACAATGTAACTGGTGAAGGTTTGGTGATTATTTGTTCGAGTTTATTCATTGGAACAAGAAAGTCATTACCCACGAATGTCATAGCTTGTTTTCTCCACCTTTGCTCGAAATTGTAGAGAACATCCCAAGCAATAGGACCCTCTAAGCGACAATGAATGTCATGCCAAGGCTCTCGTGGGCCGCCTTTCTTGATTGATGCACCATCAAAGTTAGGCTGATGGAAATCTTCATGATGCGTAGTGCCTAAAGTCTTGAAAAGGGGATGGTCTTGCGTATCATATCTCCCACCACATAGATCGATTCCACCAACAAAACTCACAAGACGCCTCTTTTGTGAGTCATTTTCGCTGAAATGATCAACAACTATTGTTTTCTGATGGTGAGTGAACATGGTGGACACCTCGAACCCTTGAACTATGCTTCTTCCATTATCAGGATCGCGAGGGCATAAAAAACAATGCACCTTCGAGTTACGAAAATAGGCCTCGGTTTCTTCATCGTGCGTAGCCATTAGACCATCCTCGTTCACATCCTTAACCGAAGTCCTATCTTGCCAAACAAGCATGAGAACCGTGACACCTTCGTCTGCTTTTTTCTTGAGTAGCTCCCCGAGTTTCATATTCACCCCTGGCTTCCCCGTGTCCCTTATCAAAGCAATCTTAGGGTATACAGACCATCCGGTGATATAAATCAAGTGTTTTGCGTTTATGATTGCATCAAAAACATCCGCCCAACATTTCTTAGGCTCGTAGTAGTGTCCTTCAGAGACAACAACCCGAGGATAAAAATCATCATCAACATCCGCATCTTGGTACAAAGTAACTTTACAACCCCGCCTTTGGAGAAAGAATGTGTATGGAACGCCTTCAAATTGTGGACTCTTGATTCCTTGAGACCAATTATTGTCATGAGTAGCACCCAAGAATTGGAGCTTGACGTGTATTTTAGAACCTCCCGGGATAGGGTTGTAGTCTTGATCCAATATTGGAACCCAACGGTCAACTATGAACCCGCTTAGGATGTCTTCAACTGGAAGATAAGCTCTTCCGATGAGAGTTGCACCAATAGGATTATCATCTTTAACGGTGAATATAATGTTTGAGATCGTATGGGCGCAGAAAATGTGAAACGATTGATCCCACCTAGGGTTTGATGATTGGTTTCCAATCATTCTTGTTCGCCCAACCCTAGCCTTGTCCAAGTCAACAGTAGCATAAAGTCGGGAACCTGCAACCTTCATATACAATATTGATTTATATCATGTTAGATTGAACAAGGTTTCAAGCAAGTAAATTGTCAAATAAGTGCACATATGTTGATTCAGCCATTGATCGATATTTAGTCAATCATTTTTTTGCTGAATTATGTCATTCATACACTTATTTGTGCACCTAGGTGTACGTTATCATAAAATCACAAGTAAGAATGTAAAATACTTTCAATTTTCATGTACCTCATGATAGCAACACACCAATCTCTTGACTTGGCCTAAAAGTGTTTTCCCCGGTGAACCCTAGTGTTCAAAAAAGCAAACTTGTATTAGAATGTTTTTGTGTGTATATATAATGGAGAGTTGGAGACAAACCAAACACAATCTCATGCAAAGATCTATTGTTCAAATTAAATTCTAATTAATATTTCTCATGAAGAAATATCACTTTATCTGTTTTCATGTAGAAAATAGTGAAAATCATATAAGTGAACTAGAATATTAAAGAAATTGTTTTGCTACTTGCTAGATCATGCAAATAATAAAACAGAATTCAAGATTAACAAGAATTATAAGCTTAGCAACTAAAACTAAAGTTAGAAGATTGAGGAATTATATATTTTTTTTTGAAAACGATCAATATTTCATTCATTAAGCATAAGAGTGACTTACAGACTCGAAAAGATTTGACATAGAATCGACTCCCACAGGAATTCGAATCGCAGATCCCAAATGTTCAAAAGAACGTCCAACTATCACATAGTTGGTTGACATATATATTGCAAAAGTGGAACAAGCAGACTCGCTCTTGCTCACTTCATCTGATGAATGCGCAACAGTGTTCCCAAACAAACCACTCAAAAACCAAATAAACAAAAGACTTCCAACCAAGGAAGAACTTCTAACAATGGAAGACAAACTAACAATACTACTAGACAAACTAAGCATAACACTCACAAACGAGGAATTATATTTAGTTGGTTGTAAATCATAAGAATTAAAGTGAATGTGTCTGCTTGCATGATACAGTGGAAAATGTCAAAATATATATATGAAGAAAATCTAAAAAATGCTAATCCAGTCATTGATTAATTCACCATCTACCATTTTTTAAGGTATTAATCATGAGTTTTTTGAGAGGGCCCACAACATAATTGGCGGTTTGACACCTTTAAGCCTTTTTACCACACCCAGACTAATCTCATTCGAGGTTTAGTCACAGTTAAAGCTCATCACCTCTCCCCATGGGTGTGTTGAGTGGGATTCGAACATAAGCGCTCTTCCCACTCACGCAGCCTGTGTTGACCATCTACCACTTTTGTTTACATGGTGTTATATGCATCTAGATGTTTCCCAAAATAATATTCCATGTGACTCAGAACATGTGTCAACCTTTCTATTTTTTTTTATCAGCAAAAGTATCCAAATCATATTAAAATGATCCCGAGAAGGGACCGAGGTACATGCACCTTAAAAAACATTAAGGTGTTATATATTTACTTTTACATTCATATGAACATGTGTGATAACCTACTAACTTGTTAAATAAACATTAATAACTAATGCATAACCCATTATTCAAAAAAGAAAACAAACACTTATTTTGTACACAAAGAAAATCAACTCAAACAAGACAGTTATTTTAGAATGGAAGGAGTATTGTTATAAAAGCTAGACCATGAGGCACTTATGGGCATTGTGCATACTATATATTTTTTAATCAATCAAGTGTTCATTATTCCTAGTCCTTTTTAAAGGGATTCTATGTTACCAAACCATGGCATACTGTGCATTTTCGTATACTTTTGTACTTTTCCATGAAATCAAACTCTGGGTATGATGGCAAAAACATAAATAAATGTATCCAATATGGACTATTAGAGCTGCTCGGGGCGATCAAAGCTGCTCTTCACCCATATTCGATCCGCTACGTTGATTTGAGAATTTTGCAAAGAACTTGAAATTCAGGCGAAAGGCTCTGAGCTTGTAGTCATCGATTGGCTTCGGGAAATCGAAGCCGTACCACCAAATTCGTGATCATGCTGTGGAATATTAGGGGTTCTTGTTTCTTTAGTATAATATTGTCTTCTTTGAACTGTTTTTTTACTCTCCTTTTGTTAATTAATAAAAGTGACGCTTGCAAATAAATAAATAAATAATATTAAAGACACTATAGAATATGGGTAATGGTTGTCCCATGGAATTTAATTGGTCATAGTTGGTCAAGTTAGTATTTAAATTTAATTATATAGTACTAATTATGCAAAATGTTATAATTATGAATATTGATGCATATATAGTTAATGATGAGTTAAATTACAACAACATTGTCCCTAGATTTCAACATGTTGCATAAGACAGGGAGCCAAAGTTTGAAGGAAGTGTACAGGTTCACATTATATTGTTCACAATTATTTGGTTAGATAATTGATAAGTTTTTAATGGATGTCTAAATATTTTTTCTACTTTTGTATATTTTAATTTTCTTCTTAAACTATTTCATAGTCAAATATAACATTTGTTTTAGGTATTAACCATGAGTTTCTTGAGAAGGCCCGCACCATTAACAGTTTGGCATCTTTAAGCTTTTTTACCACACTCAAACTAATCTCATTCGAGGCTTAGTCACAGTTAAAGCTTCTCACCTCTCTCCATGAGTGTGTTGAGTGGGGATCGAACGCAAGAGCTCTTCCCACTCACTCAACCTGTATTGCCAATTGCGCCACAACTCATGAGTAAATATGACATTTTTATTATGTTGTGTTTGGACATTTAAACTTTTCTTGTGTTTGAAAATATAACTCACACGTCGGTATTTAATTGTGTTCCAGTTTTGCATCCATCTATTAAAAATTCAAATTTGTTTAGTGAACCCAATTTGATTTTTGAATTTTGATTTGATTGAAAATGATCTTGAACTTTTAAGAATGGGACCTATAATATAATAAGATTTACCGTAAATTTCTTCGTTAAATATTTTGACGTGGAATTTAAAATATATTAAACAATTTATTTTTATTTAATTATTTTGCCGATGGTCCAATTATATTAAATGATTCACGTCACCATCGACCCACAACACCGACAAAATAATTTAATAGAAATAATTATTTAATGTATTTTAAATTTCACGTCTGATCACTTGAAGAAAAAAGTTTATGGAAATTGACGGCAATGACTATTTTAGATCCATATTTGAACGTTGGTGTATAATTTTAGGTCAAAACAAAATTCAAAGATCAACTAGACTATTTATACAAGAGTTGAGAGACCAATTTATAATTTTTACCTTTCCTCCATTTAAAAATTCCCAAGTTTTATTTAGTTATTCAAATAATTACATTTGGCATTATATAGAAAATCGAAACCAATATTGTATGATCATTATTTATCGTAAAATTCCATGCATATTCAAATATAAACTAACACAAAAATGATGACGAATAAGCCATTGTTAATTGATGATTTAGCTCAAAATTATTATGCCTAAGAAACAATTGATGCATAAATTAATATGTACATACCTTGAAGCATAGACCAAATCCACAGCCAGTACGAAGCCTATCAACCTCATATATTGTTGCATGAAGAGTTCCATGGAGGAGCCGTTGCACCATTTTATATATACAATAAAACTTGAACGAACCAAGCTAGGAGACGATGAACAAGAAGTTTTAGAGCGAGATGATTGAAACCCTATGGAGATCGATAGAATAGGGTTTTAAATAATTAGGTTTGATATATAAAGAAAGAGAAAGAGAAAGAGATTGAGAATCTTATGATGAAATAATGTTGACTTGAAGAAAGAGATGTCCTTTTTGTATAACTTGGCTGCAGAATCTGTTCTTGCCTTTGCTTTCAAGGTGCATGTTATTGTTAGCTCATTTTGCAGACTTGAGAAGCCATCACCTACCAACAATTTTGCTTCATTATATAAAAGATATTCTTTGTCTTTGTCTGGTGATTGTTGTATACTTGTATGTAGAGTTTTTGTTTGAGTAATGCATATAACTAATTATTAATTAGTTATGGTAGACAATTGATGTCTCCCGAGAATATGAATCTAGACGTCGACTCCACATGTCATAACACTCACATGATCCAATGAGGCGATGATCCAATGAGGCGATCATCCAATGGAAACATCTCTCATATACAATATCAATAATCACACGCTTGTAGTTTCATAACGTCACATCGCAAGAAAAACATTATAAAAGAGTACCCTATCCATCTCCCTAATCAAGAGATAGCTAACCTCTATTTCGGATAACCGTTGTTGGTATGATTCTAGCCTAAAAGAATTCCATTAACTAAAATAATATTTTCATAATCATTTCAATACATTCGTCAATTTAATTAACATGTATAGAAATTATGTAATTTTGAGTTAACAGAAAATGAAACTACGGTAGTATCATTCATGCATTTTTTTGTTTCACTTAATGAAACAAATGTAGCTTTGGTGAGTCGGTTTTTCAATGCATTTTTTTTATTACTATGGAGAAAAAGTTATGGTTTCCTCAACCTTCAAATACACTCTTATGCGCATTTAGATTCCATAGACTCTACCATATACATTTTATTAATTATTAAAGCATTTCTACTTAAAAATACTACTTTCATACAACACTTAAGTGAAAAAAAAAAATTGGGTTAAAGACACCAATGGTACCTAAAGTTTGGGATGAAACTTAATTTAGTATCAAAATTTTAATTGTACCAGAGTTAGTACCCAATTCTTGATTTTGAACTCAAATGAGTAGTCCAATTTTTGATTTTGAACTCAAATGAGTAGTCACTGTCAACGACTGTTGTTTACTCCGTTAACTCCATGCCAGCTCACCTATTTTGTGATGACGTGAATTTTAATTTGCACTGACGTGGGTTTTTTTTGCTAAGAGGATAATTTGTTTTTTTTTTTTTTTTGTATAAATGAGAAGTTCAATTGAAAATTTCAACCTTGAACTTTTTAGTGGCTGAAAAATTCAACCCGGCAACAAAAAAATCACTATCAGATCTGTCAAAGCCATTCGTAGAATTTTTTAAATCAAAAACCACAATTTGCGAATCAAAACCAAACAATATAAAAAAAATCAAAATCAAGTCCAACCAATATCAAAAATAAAATTTCAATCAAAACCCACCATGCAAAATCAAAATCAAACATCAAATACTATTGATGATCTAGGTGGCCGACAATCTAAGACAGATCCAGCGCCGGCACCGTCGTTCAGGCTCTGGCTTGTGTTGACGGTGAAGGGGGTGGAGCCTAGCTGTCTCCTGCAAGGAGGAGAGAGTCTCCGAAGGCGTCCGTCCCAGAGCGCAGCACCGTCTGTCCAGATCCAGTGCGTGTCCTTCCGGCACCGTCTATCCAGATCCAGTGCATGTCCTTCCTGCACCGTCCGTCTAGATCCAGATCCAGATCCAGATCCAGCGCATGCACTGTCCTTCCGGCACCGTTTGTCGGGAAACACTATTTGTTGTCGGAAACGCTCCAAGAAAGAGGGCCAAATTCGAGGGTTGAATATGAGTCTCAGGTCGAAAGTTACAGCTGCAGGTGGAGGAGGGTTTTGACGATAAGCAGACCCTCCCGACGATCTCCTCTAGGCGAGGGAAGTACGACCACCAACAAAGAAGAGACATAGACGCGGCGGCGGCGTTCCACGAAGGAGAAGAACTTACGCCGATCTCGCACGAACCTGGGTTGGACGTGACCAACCGAAGACAGCGACACCTCCATCACTGGCGCTTCGACCGATGGCGGCGACACCTCCAGCTTCGACCGGCCGACGACGGCGTCGCCTCCCCCTGAAAATAATGGTGGTTCCTTTGCTTACCAAGAAGAGAAAGGGGTTGTGTTTTTGTTTTGTTTTGTTTTTTTTATTTAAATCGCAAGTCAGCAGGCTGAATTACATACATCAGCAGCCAATCAGCAAAATTATACACCTCAGTAGCCTAACAGAGCCACGTCAGCAAAAAAATCACACGTAAGAGCAGACCGGTACATCTGGCAGACCGCTAGCGGAACTCCTAACATGGCATGACGGAAGGTATTCAATTGGGTTGAAAATCAAAATTTGGGTACTTATTCTGATACAATTAAACTTTAGCTACTAAACTGAATTTCAGTACAAATTTTGGTACCATTGATATTTTTATCCCAAAAAGATTTAACTTTGAAATTGTTTTCGTGAGAGGAGTTTAGTTGGAGCTGTCCGGCTCAAAATAAAGCAACAAAAGAGCAAAAATGAATACTTTTAATAATTAGCTTTTCTAGCTATCAAATAATTAAAGCAATGTTCCAACATTTTTACTACTGGATTGAGATTGAACTTAAAAATAAGAGAAATCGAACTTCACTTTTATGGGGTATTCACTAATTGCAAAGATGTCACTAATGGTATAAGGTTTTGCATAACCCATAAAATTTGTTAACGGTGTTTTCCATCCATCTAACCGTTCATTTGCTAGAAAATGACCATTTTATCCTCTTAGTTTTGATTTTTCTTGAACCAAACAAGCCCTTAGAATAATAAAATTGTTTTTAAAAAAAAAAAAAAACAGACATGCATCTGCATCGTCTTCTTCGTCTCCGGCTTGAGCTCTAGCCATCGCCACCATCTCTGGCAAGCTCGGTCATCGCAACCATCTCTGGCGAGCTCAACTCCTCCTTCTCCGGCGGCTCACGTCACCACCCTTTCTGTCTCCACTGCTTAGTTTCTCTCTCTCTCTCTCTCTCTCTCTCTCTCGGCTCCCTCGACAGCGAAAGAAGCACGAGCATGGC